>OMLF01010678.1:0-10165 GCA_900302615.1 Holocentrus rufus
AGCTCCACAGAATAAATCTCCATGGTAACTTGTCCCATAACATATCCCACTTTCCACTATCCTGCTTTTGTGCAACCGGATCACAGATAAGTTGAGCCAGGATAACCAACATATCCCGGCTTAATCCCTTATCCTAGTTTGGTGCAACGGGCCCCCGGCCACAGCGACCGTGCTTATTTATCAACACTGAAGTTGTAAGCAACACACAATTATGGCAAGCAAACCTGTCGCCTGGACAAACGAGGAGGTGGAGACGTTTTTGTGTTTGGTGGCGGACGAGAGAATTCAGAGGGAGCTGGACGGTGCTTTCGGACTTTCGGGCCGCCTTGCCTATGACGACTCCACAGGACTCCGCCTACAATGAGGTGATACTCAATTGTAGTGGAAAACCAACCAACCGTGTCGAGGCGAGTAGAGTCGAGCCGAGTCGAGCCGAGTCAAGCTGAGTAGGTACTAGTGGAAAAGGACCATTAGTGTGTGGTACATGTTCTGCACGGGGCTCCCCACTGTTTTGGAAAAAATTAAGCCATTGAGAAAAGAGGCATCTTATACCATCATCTTTTCTCAGCGTAGTGCCGCTCACCTGTTGATTTTACATTTAATTATGGCTGAGAGAGGCAGAACTGAATGTGGCCATGATAGAGTGGGCCAACTTGATGCGTAATGCAGAGGAGGTCGGAGGAGCTGTATCCATTGATTGCTTTTTCTGTATTTCATTAGTTATATTTGTTACTTTATTTAAGAAAAAACAACAATAAAATGCATGTCTACTTGATTTATCCAATTATTCCTCTGACATAATGAATTCCATGAAGCTGATAATTCATCTCCACACTCCTGTCCACTGCACCCAGTCCCTGGTGCCTTGTCCACCTTGCGGTGGACAAGACTGCGCTCAGATGAAAATAGCAAGAGAGTTTGGACATGCCCTCATTGACTGTCTGCTGGGATGCAGGACTTAACTGTGGGTCCTGTGAGTTAAAATAAGGCATGTTGTAGTGGTGGTACATTTTAAGTGACCTCTCAGCTTCCTGACTCCGATCCAGATGGCTCATGGATCCAGTGGCAGGAAGCAGCAGATTGCTGCCTCACAGAGAGAAGTGGACCATTTGACATTTACAGCACGGTGAACCTGATAGGGATTTTGTGGGCTGGCTAGTAAACTGGACTATAAATAGACAGGCTTGTCATCGTATAGAATCTTCTGGGCCAGGAACAACAGCATTTTTCTGGCTGAACTCACCTTGATTCACTGGTCCAAGTCACCCTCACCTAATCATCCTTTATTTGAGAACATGTATGCTGTTTTTCAGCAATCCCCTGCTTCACACTCACATAGTTACACACATTCACACCTCAGAACTTCCTATTACAGCCACACTCTCCACTGCTGGCCATTGAGCAGCTTCACTGGCTTAAGTTCAGGCTTAAGTACAAACACAGAAATGCAAACTTAACATAAATCTTGTATAAATCTGTTTCTTTCCTCAGGTTTTGAGCTTCAGTTCCGCCTCGGCCCGAGTCTCCAGGGTAAGAATGTGTTGGTGCACACCAACTACCCAGCTCAAGGACAGCGCTTTGAGCGAAACACCTTCCGGGCTTTGCCATGGAACAACCCAACTGAAAGGGAGGACGACTCTGATAAGTTCTGCTGCCTGGACCTCAAGATAGCTGGGTCCTATCAGTACTACTTCGGACATGGGTGAGAGCCTCCTGATAATGGATTCTTTATCAGATTTGATCATTTACAGGTGGATATTTTCTCAGGAATTAAACTATATCTGCCCTAACATAAAATTATAGCTCCATATAAGACAGTAACATGATGATATCTGGACATTGCAGAGCTATTACAGTAACAAAATGGATATTTAGTTTTATGGAAGTATACAGATTACTTAAGATTAGATTTAATTGCATTAAAAGAACAATCCTATCATGCTTGTAGCTACAGTTGGCATTTATCCAAAGCAACGTAAACATGACATTTAAATACAACACAAGCAAGGTACTGGTCGGAGACAACAATGAGAGTAAGTGCTACAAAGTTAAGCTCTGGTCCAGGGTCCAGCAGGACATGGCTGCTGTGAGGCAGTGCTACGAGATGAATGCATAGATGAATAAAGATTTTTTTTTCAAGTTACATAGTCCGTCAGGTGAGAAGGTGTTCACTAAAGAGCTTGGTCTTCAGTCTTGTCTTAAAGCTTGAGAGGGACTCATATTGAATGGAGTTTGGTAGCTCATTCCACCACCGAGGGATTGCAGAAGACAGGAGTCTGGCTAGAGACTTAGGGCATTGTTGTGGTGACAGCACCAGGCGCTGCTCGCTGGCAGAGTGTAGTGAGCAGGAGGGAGTGTAGAGCGAAGTAGTGTCTGATCCTGCGGATGTTGTACAGGGCAAAACAGCATGAACGAGCAACAGAAGCCACACCCTAGCGCTGGGCAGTATATCGACTTTTTAAGGTATAACGATATACACTATATTGCCAAAAGTATTCACTCACCCATCCAAATAAGTTTGGACATGGCCCCTTCCTCTTCCAACATGACTGTGCACCAGTGCACAAAGCAAGGTCCATAAAGACATGGATGAGAGAGTTTGGTGTGGATGAACTTGACTGGCCTGCACAGAGTCCTGACCTCAACCCGAAAGAACACCTTTGGGATGAATTAGAGCCGAGACTGAGAGTCAGGCCTTCTCATCCAACATCAGTCTGTGACCTCGCAAATGTGCTTCTGGAAGAATGGTCCAAAATTCCCATAAACACCCTCCTAAACCTTGTGGACAGTCTTCCCAGAAGAGCTGAAGCTGTTATAGCTGCAAATGGCGAACCGATGTCATATTTAACCCTATGGATTAAGAATGGGATGTCACTTAAGTTCATATGCAGCGAGGCAGGTGAGCGAATACTATTGGCAATATATTGTATTTTCAAAGGAGATACAGGATGAGACAGTACCGTTTGTATCGATATGATTTATTGTTGCATTAAAATAAATAATCTGCTTCTTCTGGAAAGCCACGCGATGCTGCAAGTGTTCACCGCTCTCCTCTTGCTCCTCTTTCACACTCTCTGATAGGGCCCGACCGATATGGATTTTTTGAGGCCGATGCCGATTCCGATATTTGACAGGAAAAAAATCCGATAACCGATTATTCGGTCGATTAATTTAACCCTCAGAGGGTCCTTTAAAAAACTCACACTTGAGGTTCTAAGGACAAAAACTGTTGAGTGGGTTGAGTGTACATTTTATTTTAGCAGCAGGGTAACCTGGGCTTGCTTAAAAGCAGTGGGGAACACACCTGTTGTATGTGAGGAGTTGATGATGTGTGTGACTGCAGGGATAGGCATGGTTGAAATGGCCTGTAGGAGGTTGGAGGGTAGGGGGTCCAATGGACAGGTAGTGGGACGAGAGTCGAGCAAAAGTTTGGAGGCTTGCTCCTCTGTGAGCTGAGACAATGAGGTAAGTGAGGCAGTGTGGAGGAGGTGGAGGGTTGAGGAGGGTGTAGATTGCGATAGATTGAGAGCCTGTAGATAGATATACAGTATATGTGAATATGATATATGATACGATTTTATCTTTTGTCTTTAGAGACACAAAGCGGTCAGGGGGCGGCTACATCATAGTTGACCCTCTCCTTCGTGTCGGAGCAGATGACCATGTCCTCCCATTAGACTGCATCACCATCCAAACGTACCTGTCCAAATGTTTGGGACACCTGGACGACTGGCCTGACAGGCTGAGAGTTGCCAAGGAGTCAGGTGAGAGACCCAGATTGTGTGTTTGTATATGTGTGTGTTTGTGAAGGGGAGAGACAGAGGGAAAGAGGCAGAGAGGCAGAAGAGCAGTTACCTGTTCTTCAGTTTCCAGGTTATACAGAGCTCAGGAGAAGCTGCAAGAGAATATCTCATGTCAGGGGCACTGTTTACCACAAAACTGCAACAGATACAGATCATTCCCTCATTTTATCATCAGAACCGAACCAGTGGGCGTACAGAGGTGAAAATGGTATCAAGCATGTTTTACCATGTTTTACCATGTTTTACCATCTAAGTTCTCCTAAAACAATTAAAACAAAAGACCAGAAGATCAGAGTTTCTTTAAGGTTTATTTTTTCACCTTGACAGAGCTAGGGTACCGACTCCTGTAGACTTTAAGTCTTTATGCTAATCTGCCACGAAATCCCACCCATAGGAACCGAACCAATGGATGTACAGAGGCGAAAATTGTATTGAACATCTTTCTCAGTCTGCGTAAGTTGGAAAAAGGGTATTTTTCCCAAAACCTATTCCTTTAAGCTCGATCAGGCCAAAGATAGGATTTAATTGGACTATGTTGCTGTCCCAGTATATATGACTCAATAAAAGAAACCATTTACTGATGGAAGTAGCCAATTCCACATCTGGCGACGACTTTGTTCGAGTTGAGAAGAAGAAGAATACTTTCTTTCGGTTAATAAATTTAGTTGAATCAGGCTTTTAATAAGGTATGACAGATTTTTTATTTAATTTAAATTTTTAATCAAGTTTTACTTGATGTAAAAAAAAACAAAAACAGAATATCTAGGCTCTCATGCCATCAGTATGCAGACTGAAGGAACGTTAAAGGATTTGGATTGTGATGTCATATACTTCTTTTTTTTATATGCTTTTTTTTCCCTTGTTTTTCGGGGCAGCTGCCTAGGCTGTTTATGCTTCCTAGCAACCTGGAGCCCAAAAAAGTTCTCTTTCTAAAGACTGCTCATTTAAGCAGTGGTCCTGTGTGGACACCAGGAAAGTGATGAGATTTGTAATAATAATGTAACAATGTGACCCTCTGATCTGAGCCTGAGAGGTCACCAGAGGTCACTGGGACACACTGGCAGCCAGCCTTTATGTACATTACTTTGTTTGTCTTGAATGCTCGTGGTTTTGAATAATTATTACCCCGACTGTGTGCAGGCAGTGTACCAGCATTTGTGACTCCGTGTGTGTGTGTGTAGTGTGTTGGGAGGCCAACCTAAAACCAGAGAACCAGGGTTCAAACCTGCATATAAGCACACATCGATACCCATATGTGTGCATGTCATTAATTTGTTCTCCTGTGTTGTCCTTTCCCAGGTTACAACATGATCCACTTTACGCCCCTGCAGACTCTCGGAGAATCCAGATCTTGTTACTCATTGGCTGACCAGCTGACCTTCAGCCCCGAGTTCAGCCCGGAGGGGCGGAGCTACAGCTGGGCAGATGTGGGTGCGCTGGTGGAAAAGCTGAAGAGAGAGTGGAACATGCTGTGTATTACTGACGTTGTGTACAATCACACCGGTGAGTGTGTGTGTGCATGTGTGTATATCTGATTCACCTGTCCATGTGCTCATTGGTATTATGTTGAGGTTACAGCTTACAGTTTAAATAAAGCATTATTTACAGTGAACATATTCCTAATGTTTTGTCTCCCTCATGTAAATAAACAGGGAGGACAAAAAATTAGAAACACTTCTCAATATAATGTAGTCCAATACAACAACACTGCAAACTACAACCTCAGTAATAAACATAATTTAATTTTTGTAGTCTTGACAATGTTGAGAAAAAGATTCATCTTATTTTAAACTTGGTAAAGGTAGAATTTATGGCAGAGCTTTCACATTGGATTGTATTAGATTGTACAGGTCTACCTAATTTTCTGGCCGGTGAGTGTACAGTCAATAGTAAATAGTCAGCACCCACAAATGAATTATTTCTCAGTGTGATATATGTAAGCATGATGTGGTAAAATATTACACTGAAGTGGGCTGGTTTTAAATAAAACATTTATTTAAGTAAAAGTTCTTTTTGGATAAAATAAAAATGGCAAAAATGACATCTATTTCTACAATAGCCTGAACACTGGTTGATATGTTTAATCCCTTCAAATTAAGATTATGAATGTCTCTGCAAATAAGTCCCAAATGTCCCAAACACAAACAAAGCTGTCTAACATAAATAATAAATGCCCCTATATTTGTGCCTGATGAAAAGTGAAGCTTAAAATGTCACATTTTAGAAAATGTAATCAATATTATTTTCCTAATTAATGAAGTGTTATTTCAGCCACCCGCAACCCATCTGTTAATAATCAGAGTGTTCATTTTTATGACCCAGGCCTGCCTGATCTGCGGATTGTCTGTGGTGTCTGTGGACATAACTGCAATCCGCGCATCACTAGTGGGGACACAATATCTATGAAAAGTAGATAGTTGTTATTGCTTTGTGGAACAATTGGTTTTAGAGAGGGTGAGAGGGGGTTTCCATGATGGCTTGGATCTTGTCCCTCATCCAAAGACCAGAGAAGATTAGTCCACTGATGTGTGAAAGCACGACAGCTCTTTCACTTCATGAAAAACAGACGGCCGTGACACTTCATTTTTTACAATGGTAAAGCATCAGACTGTTGAACATATTTTAACCCTCGCTTGTTGACAGATTTCATCAGTCTCTGAAACTTTTTACAGTGTTGTTCTCCTGTGTGTCTGCTCTGTGTTCTGTTGACTTTCTTTGTCGGCTGTGTGTTTATTAATTCGCCCAGAAAACATATCGCACAAAATTGTATGTATTGTATGTATGAAAAATGTCTCAAAAGTCTGGATTCCTTCAGTGTCCAAAATAGCAGCACTGACATCAGAAGCAGCAGAGCATACTGAGACAAAAATGTGATGGTGAATGTGTGTATTATGAAAATGGTGAACAAATATAAAAACTGTAAAGAATAAAAATACCAACACTTGCAATATGTAGCAATGACAGGGGTATGAGAAAGACAATAGACAATAGCAGGTGGATCAGCACCAATTATTGATGCAGTCTAATATGGCATATGGTGAGAATACATTTTGCACTGTACAGTGCAAAAGATATTTCCCAGTACTGGTTTTATGAGTCTTGTTATTGAGACCAAATGAAGGTTCAGATCAGCCTTAAAACAATTGGTGGATGGCTGCCACAGAAAAACAGAGGTATGTTCCAAGTTACCAATGTTTGATTAATAAACTGAAGGAGGGCAGGACTTGAGGCATGTTGTTGTGTTACACTGTCAAAAATGTGCCCCTTAACAAGCCATTTTATCTCCTAATCAGTGAAATAAGTAAGATTTTTACCAAAATTTCAAGCCAATGCCAGTGCATTTTGTTATTATTTTTAAATTGTGATATTTCACTAAATCTCTCTGTTGGCTATCTGCTCTAACTGTCTACCTTAGTAGCTTTCTTCTCTTTATTTCTCTTTTTCTGTGTCAGTTACAAACCAAGGTAATCTGTGTCAGAAAAGTGCCAGTGCAATTCCTGATGATTTGGTGGAGGCCGATAGAAGTCAGATTATGCAAAATCTTATTTTTCTTAAAAAGCAAGGGAAAAACATCTGCCATTGGGACAGCTCAGCTGGTAGGAAAATTGTCTTTAAACAACTGATAATATCTTGAAATAAAGTAGATTATCCTGGTATTCAGATGTCACTTGTTTCAATTAAAAAAAGTTGAGATGATTGGCTAATTGGCGGTTCTTTTTTGTCATGTTTTAAGTAAAGCGAGATTTTCAAACTCACTTCAAAAATAAAAGACTTGTTAGGATGAACAGTTTTCAGTGTAGAGTGCAACTGTAGATAAGAGGCTGTGGTGGATTTCATAGAACTGGTAAAGCACACTATACCCACACACACACACACACACACACACACACACGTGTTAATATTCCTATCTTTGTGGGGACATTACATTGACTTCCCTTCATTGTCTACAGCCTTTCCCTAACCTTAACTACAGCAAACTAATGCCTAACCATACCCAACCATAACCTTAACTTAACCCTAATTGTAACCTTAACTCTAACCTTAACCAATAAGCCACAATTTCTGTTTCATTTGTGGGGACCACCCAAAATGTCCTCACAACTACAGATGTCCTCAAAGAACAGGTAGTTTCTCAATAGTTGGTCCTCACAAGTATAAAAAGACAATCCCACATACACACTGTGAAGTATGTAGTGTGTGAGCAGCCTGCTAAACCACAGACTGGCCTCAGATGAACAGGCAGGCCAGTCCAGCCACCCAGGCAACAAGACACAGAGCATAGCTACCGGCCATTAAGAGGAACAAGACATTAAGAGGAACAAGAGAGGACAGTGACATCACTCAGAGTTGGAAGTGGCAGTATAGCATATGCACATTAGTAAAGGGTGCTAAAGGAATTTGAACACAAGCTGCTGTAATGGAAAAATGACATTACTGGATATTTTAGATTTTTAAAAATTTAATTACATTTTTTATTTTATTTTATTATTTATCAATTTTGAGAATTCCCTCTAAAAGATGGAGTATAATGTTAGGATTTTTTTCTAAGCTTTTAAAAACTCAAAATGTTTTGTCTTATTTAGCAAGTCTTTCCTATTGTTGCCAACAACTGTACTTGATTACTAACTTGATTTCTAAATCACAATGTCAGCTGAACAGATCAGCTAAAACAAATGGACACATGTTGAACTTCTTTCCCTCTCTCTATCAATATCAAGCGGCCAGCAGTCAGTGGATAAAAGAGCATCCAGAGTGTGGCTACAACCTGGTGAACTCGCCCCACCTGCGTCCTGCCTGGGTCTTAGACAGAGCTATCTGGCATTTAACCACCAGAATGTCAGATGGACGCTACGCTGCTAAAGGACTTCCTGCAAACATCACCAATGATGGCCACCTGAATGTGAGTACACACAGAGTTTAGTAAAGCTGGGGACAAACTACACAACTACACATGAACTAAAAATCACACACATAGTGACTGGCATTATATGAAAGAGGAGAAGGGACATGAAACAGTTCAGTTAGTTATGTTGTAGCCCCAAAACAAAAAAATGTAAATGCAAAAGAATGTAATCTTGTGTTTGTTGTGAGCACATCTTATAGTTCTATTGGCCATTGGTTGATTGATTGGTGACATGATAATTAAATGGAGACCACGTAATCTACTGCATGGCATCGATATCTATGAAAGTGTGGCCACCAATAAAGCACCCTATTCAAACGAGTGGCAACAAGATACTGCATTGAATGCACAATTAATTTGCTTAGTTACCATGAGTTTGTAAATATATGCATTTGTATGATGAGCAGATGGGTATTTGCATATGTATGCCTTTTCCAGTTTATTTCAGATTCAGATTCAGATTCAGAAAACTTTATTGATCCCCGCAGGGAAATTGCTTTGTGCAAAAATGTAACACACAAAGGTAGATTAACCATAATTAACAGTAATTTAACCTAAGGTTCAAAAATAATCCGGGCGAGAAGTGTAAAGTGCAAATCAACAGTCCAGTATATTACAGTAATTTAGACCTGAGGTAGATGTACATGCTCATGATGTAAACGCATATGCATAATATATATGTATAATATGTGTAAGTACATGTGCATGAAAACCATGTAACAGCAGCAGCAGCCCCTGATGCCCGGAACTGGTATTCAGGAGCTGTCCGATGGACAAGGTAAAAAAAAGTTCTGTTTCAGCAGAAAGGGGAGGAGTTGTAGAGTTGAATGGCCACAGGAAGGAAGGACCTCCTGAGGCGTTCTGTGGAGCACTTGGTCACTCTGAGTCTTTGGCTGAATTTGCTCCTCTGGCTGACCAGAACACTGTGCAGAGGGTGGGAGACATTGTCCATGAGGGAGAGGAGTTTTAACAACATCCTCCTCTCAGCAACTACATGCAGAGAGTCCAGCTCCACCCCCAGGACTGAACTGGCCTTCTGAATCAGTTTGTTGAGTCTATTGGCGTCAGCCACCTTCAGGCTCCTGCCCCAGCACACCACAGCATAGAAAATGGCGCTCGCCACCACAGACTCGTAAAACATCCGTAGCATGGTGCCGCAGACGTTGAAGGACCGGAGGCTCCGCAGGAAAAAGAGCCTGCTCTGGCCCTTTTTGTAGAGAGCTGCAGAGTTCCTGGTCCAGTCCAGTTTGCTGTCTAGGTGGACACCCAGGTATTTGTACTCCTGTACAATCTCCACTGTCTCTCCCTTGATGGAAATTGGAGTAGCAGGAGTCCTAGATCTCCTGAAGTCCACCACCAGCTCCTTTGTTTTGTTGATGTTGAGCTGCAGGTAGTTCAGCTCACACCAGTCCACAAAACTGTCCACCACCTTCTGGTACTCTGACACATCCTCGCCCCT
>OMLF01010680.1:0-10301 GCA_900302615.1 Holocentrus rufus
ATACTGAGGAAAGTAATTAAAAAAAGCAAAAATGTATTTCTCTGAGGCTACATATTTTTCCCTGTATGGTTGATTGCTCACTTCATGATATAGACAGGAGGGAATAGCTAATCTTCTTGTTTTGGCTATATCTCTCTTGTATCTTTCTGCAAATGCAATTTTCCAATTGTTTTTATGTATGAATTCATGAAAAAAAATCAACAGCATCGGTCTTAGTTTAATGTAATTTTGGCTAATTCATACAAAAAATGCAGTAACAGTTTTTTTTTGTTTCTCTTACCTTACTAGAGTCTTAAGTCATGTAGTAGTCCAGATAGATAATGGTCCCATGAGGCAGTATCAGTCAGTGAGTCATGAATAACAACTTCTTTACTTGAGACACTTGAGACAGAATGAATGTGCAGTATGAAGAAATGACTGACAGCAACTATACAGTGAAAGGGTGTGGTGTGTTAAACGCATCTAAGGGTGGCACACATGAAAGTGCACTGAACAGGAAAACCAAATAAGGCCAGCGCCATTGTGCACAGTAGGAAATACAGTACACCTATTAAAAGACAATATAAACAACTAAGTCTGCCAGTAAAGCTATACACAACACATGAGAAAGTCTGCCCAAACTGTAACACTGATAATATGCCATAATTAACTTTGAAAGCCACATGTGGTGCATGCATGGTAGTGTCTGGGCAAGTGGGTGTACTGTGAACACCATCTCAATGTGTACACAAATGCATACATGCTCACTCACACTACGATTCCATGCATAACTAAAGGGAAAAAAGAGCTCTGTTATACACCAATATAAGATTAGTAAAGAATACATTTTAAATCTTTCTTAACTGCAATGCATTTAAATTAATTTTAAATTACATTTTCACAAAGGTCAGCTCATCTCCATCTCATCTCTCCATCCATATTTACATGTTACATATTCCATATTTACAGGGACTGACCCAAAATTTCTTTAAAGGTCCCATATTTTAGGAAATGAGTTTTCACTCCTTACTGCAATTGTTAAGGAGTTGGAGTTGCTACATAAACTGTGAAAATATCAAGACATACGGTCTGCAAAAAAATTCACAAAATCTGCATAAGGAAACTGTTGTGCCTTTAAACTATTAAACGAGCATTTCGACTTCCATAACTTTCTGACAACTATATGCTTATTTGCATATGTAAATCTTCAGCGCACCTTGTAACCAAGAAATGTATATCTTTACTTGCCTTGTAAGCAGAAATGTTTAGTTGCTGATGTTAGCTGCAGAAGGAGAAGACGTGGAGCCTGTGCATTTTGAAGTTGTGAACAGCTTACGTTTTTCCAGAAAAAGTCCTCTGACATTAACAATGAAGAATGTCAGGGGAGAACATTCACTGTAAACAAACAACATGGAGATGTAGCATAAAATGCCGGTAGAGAGACTTGTTTTGTTAGTAAGTGAATAGCCAAGCTGTATCACATGTCCACTAAGAGATAACTGCTACAACTGCAACACAGAGGCAATGCGTGAGACTGGGAGATTGTTGGGAATAACGTTATCTGTTAAGTATTTCGCAATAAGGTCTACTGTTTTGCTGCTACAAATACTTGTTAACGTTACCTGACAACGTAGCTTCAGCCCTGGTGTCCGCCTCTCAGCAACCACTTCATCGTTATGTTTAATAAAGGGTGCAGGACATGTAAACAATGTAGCTAACTAGCTAACCGGTAAAAAAAAGCTGTGCAGGCTACTTCATTTGAATCATTGGCACAAAAAGCGCTCTTGGCAGTGTTTTCCTTTTTTAAAAAAAAAGACGCTACATGTGAACATACCTTATGGGTGGATGACATATTACTGGGTGGCTGTCACTGTTGGTTTACCGGTTAGTAAATAAACAGTAGCTATATTTCATCACCTGGGGCTGGTGGGGGGCTCGTGTCACTCACAAAACAATCAACATTCACACCATGACTCATGTGACCCTAATGACCCACATGATGGCCAAGTGGTTCGACGACTTACATGTGACCCTAACGACTCACATGGCGACTGGGGGGGGGTCAACGACTCACATGTGACTTCAACGACTCACAACGATTCTCTAGGTAGAACAACCTTGCAAGAGGATAAATACCTGGGTCTCCCAACCAGTAAGTTAGAACTGAAGAAGCCTTTTGGATGAAAGGTGAAACGTCTTCTAGAAACTCTATCAAGTCCAGTTGCCTCAACTAAGCACTTAGAAGTACCATGACCTGGATGAATGAGAATCTTCACAGACTTACTAAGTTACTGCTCCTAAATAGTACCTGGTTACTTTACTTAGTTACTCTTTATTGAAAGTAACTTGTTAGAGCATTTTTAAGTTGCCCGATTTAAAGCACACTTTTTAAATATGCATTTTGGTGATGCCATCATTGCTGTTGAGGAAGAAACCCTCATTGCACTATCAATTCACTTTGGTTAACTCACCAGGCCTGTATGAATGGGAATTTTGTATGGTAAGATTTGGGGGGTTTTGGCTCACATATTATGTTCCCTAGTGGGTTTGGTGATCACAGGTTACAGCTGCGGCGTCATTTTGTAGAGCGAGTGGAACTTTGTTGGAAATTTAAATTCAAACAGCTCAAACAGCAGCCACCTGAGACTCAGGACCTTCTCCTAGTGCTTCCTACCTACATGTACGTTCATGTGCCTCCCTTGCTGATGCGGGATTTGTAGTTGAGGAGTTTGTAGGAGATGCGGGACATAATTGGTGGAGATGGATGAGGGTGGGGGGTGATGCACTACCAGGGCTTGCTGCAGGTGAGAACCCTGGCAGCTGAGTTCTGCACATGCTGGAGCCTGTCAAGGGCTTTGCTGGAAACCCTTAACAGGACTCCATTGCAATGATCCAAACAGGAGGTGATGAAGGCATGAATGAGGGTCTCAGCCATGGGATCAGGGAGTGACGGCTGGAGTTTAGAGTTGTTTTTAAGATGGAAGATGTGTGGCTTTGATGTGTGAGTGAAAAGAGTGGGTGGAGTCCAGGAAGATACCCAGGTTGCGGACTTCTGGGAATGGGCAGATGGAGCGGCCATCCACATCAAGATTGGATGACATCCAGTTTTTAATTTCAAGGAAGCGGTTGACAAGGAACTGTGGGGGGAGCCAAGTGGAAGGTGTCGTGCTGAGGTACAGCTGTGTGTCATCAGCATAGGAGTGGAAGCTTAGACCATGGTGATAAATGATCTGACCAAGGGGGAGCATGTAAATAGTGAAGAGGAGGGATCCAAGCACAGAGCCTTGGTGCACACCTCGGTTGACTGGGGCTGTGGTGGAACTGCTGTCTCTGATGGTGACAAACTGTTTCCTGTTGGAGAGACAGGACTGAAACAAAGATCCGTGACAATTCCTGTTCCTGTGACGCAGTGGAATTTTGGTGCCATGGTTGACCATGATTTGTGCCCACCCCGCCTACTCAGACCAGGCCAACAGCACGGCGCACCTAGGTGTGTACTGGAGGCGCGTCCAACTACACATCTAAGAAACCACAAAATCACGGTTTATGAATTTCTCTTGATTGAAAAATATTTCACTACATTGTATGAACTTTGACGCACATGTGGCAGTGGTTAGATATTGACATAACTCATGTTGACAAAACTGCTGTGCGGCGCACAGAGAATAATGAAATCATACCGATACATATTCAAAATACTCATCAGAATCAGAATACTTTATTGAGTAAGTTCTTCATCCTCACTAAAGCTGGTTATCTGCACTGTGTTCAATGATGAAACATGGATGGAGACACGTGAAATTTGGAATTCATTGCATTTCCTGCAATTCTACACAATCACATACTTTCTTGAACACAATAAGGTAAATAGAGTAATTTAGAATATAACCAAAAACATTTATATCACTTAGCTTTGATACATTTTATGTCCTGACTCTTTTCAAAGCAAAAGCACCACTTGGAAATTAACAACAAGCAAGATTCTATAAGATTCTATTTTGTCGAGAAGAGAAAGCAATCATAATGGCATTTTATTCTCTGAAATTAATTTACTAGGCTAATATTTATTTATACAAGATAGGAACAGAAAGGGGGGGTGTGTGTACAGATTTACAGATCTCTCTCTCTCTCGTTCTCTCTCTCACGTGCGTGATCAGTGCTCACAAAAATCACACCATGCTGTTACGCAGTGCGCATAAAGGAAAGGATAAAAACATATCTGATTGGTTAAGTCAACTCCAGCCCCTAACACACAATTCATCTCAATCCCTCCCTGTTCACAGATGTGCCAGGTGCATCTTGTCACCAGAATACCAAATGCACACCGTCATGCCCCCTGTGCACTGGGCATTTAACCGCGCTTTGTGTGGTGCGCCGAGGAGCATGAAAATAGAGTCCTAATAGTGATTTGTCAAAATTGTGAGGTAAAAGTTACTTACAAGAGCTTTTATGTACGCTTAACCCCACGTGTATCCAGTTTGACTGTCAGTCAAAACAGCCATTGGATAAAAGACAGCATCTGTCTTGCAGTGGTTTGACTTTTAAAACTAAAGCCAATCACAATGGATCTGTCTCAGTATGTGGGACACAGGACAAGAAATAATAATGCTTTGCAGTACAATGCAAAGCAGGACACCTGGTCACCTAAGCAATATGTTAACAACCCACAAATTCAATGCCAACATGTCATGTACCGTTGCCACACAATATTTTCTTTTTAACTTAA
The DNA here is from genome assembly GCA_900302615.1 of Holocentrus rufus. Classification (NCBI taxonomy): domain Eukaryota; kingdom Metazoa; phylum Chordata; class Actinopteri; order Holocentriformes; family Holocentridae; genus Holocentrus; species Holocentrus rufus. Next base: position 4,706 of record OMLF01010680.1, read on the forward strand.
TGGATTTAAATAAAAATGTAATGAAAGTAACGTTTTCAAAAGCAACAAATAACTGATTACTAAATTAAAAAAACTAACAAATTATTTTACTTGTTACTGCAAATAAGTAATCTGATTACTGTAACTTCTTTAGTAACTCGTTACCCCAGCACTGCCTGTGAGTATACAGGGCCTGTGTTGTGATGCCCAATCTCCCTGCAGCATCTCAACCACCTCTTGAGACAACCTGGTCCTTTCAGGGGCCAGCCCCAGAACCTTAGTCCCTGAGGAAAGGGATGGAGAAGGATGCCTTGTGCCTGTAACAGGCGATATTGTCAAGCTGGGAGCTCCCAGGGAATCCTGTCCAACAGTTGCAGTATATTTGAGAACCGTGTCATATGTGTTCCATGTGGGGCAACCAGAATAAACCTCACCTGACCTGCCTGCACTCTCTGCAGGAGGGATGGAAGCAGGGAAAAGGCAGGAAACAACAGTCCCTGTGGCCATGGCATCTATACCAAGAGGAGGGAGCCTTTCTCAAGAGAGAAGAACACAGGACAGTAGATGGCTTTCCCCGGTGCAAATAGGTTGGCCACAGTCTGACCGTAAGGGTGCCAAATTTCTCTGACCACCTAGGTATGTAGTCTCCACTCTCCAGGACTTGGTCCTTCTCTGGATACTTGATCTGCTGGCAGATTGTCCAGATCTGGCACACGGATCATTCTCAAGGACAGGTAAATGGAATGTGCCCACAGCAATAGTCTGTGTGCCATCTTGCAAAGGCAAGGGGAAACCAAGCCTCCTTGCCTGTCAATGTAAGTGCCACAACTACACTGTCCCTCCTTACAGCACATGTTGGTCCTGAAGGTATGAAAGAAAGTGGTGAAGGGCCAGAGGGACTGCCCTCAGCTCCAACACAATGATGTACTAGGTGACCCAAGGGCCCAACCACCCAACCTGTCAGTGAGGCACCTGTTGGCACTAATCCTTTGACTGTGCACACAGGAACCAATCATCCGGTAATTAACAGGTAATTAACAATTCTGATTCCCCTCTGATGCAGTGGGAGGCAGGACTGCATCCATGTACCTGGTATAGGTGTGGGGAGCAAGAGAATTCCCAAAGGCTGTGACCTGGAATTCTTAAGTCTTCCCCTCAAAGACAAACTTGAGGAACTGCTTGTACCCCTCCCAGATTGGGATCCTTTCGGTTTATGGCGACAAACGAATCTCCTCTGAGAATGGCTTGCCACACCCCCAGGATTGTCAACATTTTGCAAGGTAGGGGGCACAAGTATCTGCCAAGCTCACTTAGATCTAAAATGGAGCAAAGATTCCCAACCTTCTCTGGGGATGAGAAAATATCAGGGGTAGAACCCAGCCCACTTGTCAACTTGAGCTATGTTCCTAATGGCCCCACTTCTCCAACAGAGTGGCAACCTTGGCCTGAAGCATTGTCTTGCTCTATGGATATTCACTCTCTCAATCAAGCCCCTAAACTGACAGAGCTTGCGACCTCTGTCAACCTCTGGCTCAGAGGCAGCCTCCCACTTTACCGAAGAAAGCTCCCCTTCATCTCTGGAGTCCAATCATCTCTCTCTATATCCTCCTCTTCCTCTTCAAGGAAGGCGTCTTTGGTATCCTCCACAGCAAATAGGGAGAGAGAAAGACAAGGGAGCCACCAAACCTACTTCTGACTCCACCTCTTTATTGTGTTTTGCTAGTTGTTGGGCAGGAGGAAGAACAGACTGACGCTTCCCTTGAAATAAATAGCAGTGGGCCTCCAAGGACCATTCTGGCAAAATGAAAATTCATACATGAGGAGAGGTTCTCTCTGGCTAAATAAGCAGGCCACAGCCTAAACAGTGAACACATTTATCATACCCATCCTCAATAGGCAACTGCACCCCACAATCCACAACAACTGTGGGCTATTAAACTTGCCATTTCCCCCCAAACTCACTGGAGTTCCTGCAAGAGCTCCCAAACATGGAAGCTTGGCTCACACTGAAGTTATTATAGGACAATGGGATGTCGATCACTAGTGCAACTTAACAAAAGAAATGTTATGGAACTGAATGCTGGCTCAGTACAGCAAACAGCAGGCAATTGTTATTTGGAGAGATTCAACCATGCCAAGAGGCAACTTCACAGACTTTCTCTTACACACGGAAATAGGCAAAGACTGTTCTCTCACACTAAAGTTTGCTTTCTTATACACGTACCTGCTCTCATGGAATCAAAGTGATCAGTGCATAAGGTGTGCAGCCACCTCACAGGTTTATCTTAAAGAAATTATCCATGTCACCTCATCCTGTGTCAGTGGCGTACATATGGAATATATAGAAAAACAATATGCCTTAAACCAACCATAACCAAAACCTAACCATAACCAAACCTTGGCCAAACTTTATCTAATTAAAGCAATCTGGACCTTAGCCATGCCCTAACCCTGATCTCACCTTTTGCAGTTAGTATAAAGAAAGACCAGATGAGACCACTCCCTGTATGCTAATGGCTTAAGACAATTCCTTCTTATTCATGTAATAATAATAATAATAATAATAATATGCTGTGCATTAACCCACTAACTGATTGACTGAAAACACAAACACCTCATAAAAATTATTACAAATAGGGTAATATGTTTTGGAAAATTAACTTTTCAAGATATAATTATCATTCTGTTTGCTGCTGATTTTTGCAAGGTAGTCACGTGGGGGCTGGCTTTCATAATTTTATATAAAATTAGGTCATATAAACATTTTATGGGGAAATCATACAGTCCCATTATGATTTACAACAGATATTTGCAGTTAAAGTAACTGAGAAGGTAAAACCTTTTGTTTATGCTGGATTTGAGAGAAACGGCTGAAATAAGTTGATCTTTGCCAGACAAAGGCAAGACTTTCATTAATTTAGTTCAATCTTTTTTTTCTCCCCTGAAAGGCAGTTGCCTCTGAAAGGCAAGATGTAAGGAGATAATATCTCTTACGTACGAGATAATATCTCTTACGTACAAGATAATATCTCTTCCGTAGAAGATATTATCTCATACATATGATATAAACTCCAACATTGCCTGCAAATTTTTTGTCACCTTGCCTTTCAGGGCTTCCGTACAGAAGATGGGAACAGGGAGAGAGTAGTGTAAAATATGGGAGAATCCCGGGAAAAACAGGAGGGTAGACAGGTATGCCTAGGTATACTTATTAAGGAAATCCAAAGACATCTTGTAATATATCCAACAGATGTAACACAGATATCCCTATACAGCCGAAAATGTTGTTTCATGAACAAAAAAATGTATTTTACTTTTTCTGTCCCCACTGTGGCTGCTGAAGCCATAATCCTCTTTTGATGCTCCACGTGCTTAGCAGTTCACAGGATGGCTTGAGTGTTTGTTGGCTAATAAAAACAATCTGTGATTGGCCTGAGAGTTTCTGGCTTTCATTCCAAATGTATAATGTTATACTTAACTCAGTTTAACTTATAAAAGATACAAAGCTAATAAAATATTTTATTTCACCGAATTTCCATTTTCACCGTATTTCATATAACCAATTAGAATCATAGATCATAGCTAAAACTTGGATATAATAGTGAGTTTGGGGATCAGGGTTTTCAGAATTAGGGATGGAAAAATTTTTGAGGGTAGATGCGGGAGCTTTCTTGCTACAGACTGTTATATTTTAGATGAGGGATTACAAAAGAACCCACACCAGAGGCAGTTACAGGCATCAGGTTTTTCAGGTTCACTTTTAAGTGAACCTCCAGCTAGAGGATTCGATATACCATTACAATATTCCGTTATACAATTATTAACACTGCTCCAAAGTAAAAAAAAAAAAAAAAAAAAAGCAAAATCCAGGTCAAATGCATTTGAAAGAGAAAGGGCAGTTTTGAAAATGGCCAGAAGTTCAACATTCAAAAGATGGAAAGAGAATTGTTTGAATCCCAGAGATGCGCACAAGATGGCTTTGACCTTACAGGAAGCAGGGGCATCAGGCACCCATTTAGATGATGGCAGAGTTGGCAGTGCACACCCCTCAGGCCTCAAGCAATGCTTAAATATACCTTTAGTAAATCAGCTTTATAATGTCCACAAAGAGAAGCTGAGAGCTCTAGCCAGTGTCTGGTCTACACATCTCTGAAACATGGTTGCGACTGATACCCAGAATGCTCTAAGTCCACAAACTGTGGTCTCCCCCACTTATATAGAATTAAAGTGCCAAACTTGGGTTTAATGCAACTGCAGTGTGTAATGGGTGCTGGAGGGAATTATCTGCTCCCGTGTTCATTTCACACAAGGATGAAAACCGTCAGTTAGAGGAGCACCAGCAGGACCGGTTTTAACAGGTTCTGCAGGTTAACTCTAACCCTAACCCAGTAACAATGTTTTACTAACCAAGATGCAACCAGTCGACATAAAAACAGGGAGAGAATTACAACAACCAATAGCCAGACTAGTATGGCATTTTTCTGTTTGCAATTGTGAATGAAACAAAATGTTCAAGTTTTACAGTGTGGTTCAAATTTTGATAGCTTGTGATTGTTGCTTATGCATGTGCACAATTAGCATTTACTTATCCAATTTAAGTTTCTTTTTATACATTCAAGTTCAAGGTCAGGTTCATAACCCTTCCTCACAAACATATCTCAAAAGATAAATAACTAAATAAATGAATGAATAAATACAAACGGACAAATCTTAAGCCTGTTGGTAAGACAGCAATCACCAGTTTGGTGTGAACACGGTAAATGTGGTTTTCCTTCTGATGGTTCATGGCACCAATAGTATTTTAATATCTCATTTCTGTATATTGGATTACATTGGAACATATCTGATTGTTTCTATAACTTAGAAAAAGAATAGCAGTCTTTGCATTACTTTGATTGATGCAGTATAGCAATATGTTCTAATTTAATATGTATACAGACCGTGGAACCACAGCAATCTACCTCTGGGCTCAACAACCAAATGCCACCTAAGGCAAGGCTTCAAAAAGTCAGGCTTCAAAAAGGGAAGGAGGAGAGGGCAAAGGCCAAGAGGCCCGTGGGCAAGAAATTACCCCAAACCCCCCAAGCCAAAAAATAAAAACAAAAATAAAAAAAATAAAGAAAAAATGTACACAACAAAGAGGATGCTGAGTGCCTTTACTGCACAGAACTCTCCTCAGTAAGTGGAAGAAGGTGGGTGGCATGTGAATGCTGTTTCAAGTGGGTGCAGGAAGACTCCAGCAGTGCCACAGCAGTGTTTGCACTCAGCCTCTCATAAAAATTTACCTAATTTGCCACTTTCTGTCCTGTGTGCGATGACAATTTACCCTTTTTGATCAAGTTGCTGCAAACTAAATTTATGAAATAATATTTGGGCACACAATAAAAAAAAAAAAGTGCTATTAATAAACATGCCCCATCAGGAGTTTCTTACACCAGGTTATCTTGCTCCAATAGTGGGCCAAGATTTTCATGATAAATCATAATTTGTGCAATAATGCCAAAACTACTTGTTGGTCCAAATAATTTCCCCTAAATTTTTGTTGGGTTATACCAGGGGTGTCAAACTCAAATACACAATGGGCCAAAATTAAAAACTGAGACAAAGCTGCGGGCCA
>OMLF01010681.1:0-10342 GCA_900302615.1 Holocentrus rufus
AAATGTCAGTTTAATCATATCTTAATGCTTTGATAATGGGGTTCTTTTACACGGGCGTAGAACAGTCACTTCAGTGTCTTAAAAGCCCAGGATGTGGAGGGAAGGAGAGAACGTCTCTAAATTAAATTTGCTCAGGCCCTGCCTCAACACTGTGTGTGTGTGTGTGTGTGTGCGCTTGTGTGTGTAACAGCGGGAACTGAGGCTCTTTTTCACCCCTCTTGACAATCACACAAAAACATGTAATTGTTTCATGTGCGCAAATGGAGACTAGTAATATTTAAATGTCAACTTGCATCATTTAAATAATTCTGAAGTTTAAGTGGAGAATAAACAGGAGTGTCAGTGTAGGCCAAAAACCTGCCTACTTAAATTTATGTATAGTGTGCTTTATCTTTACTCAGCTGCTTCGCACAGACAATGATGAGGTGCAGACTAAGTTAGAGACAATTTACTACGTGGAAACGCATCATATGGGACTTGATGAGTTTCTCTGTATATTTCTATCTTTGCCGTTTTGAATATAAGAACAGAAATATTTCAGCAACAACAAATCGCCAGAAGGAAATGGCAAAACAAGAGTGAGCAAATAAATTATTTGTCAAGCGTCACTGTATGCTAACAAAGAAGGAGGGAATGCGATGGTCCCCAATGTGAATGTGAGTGTGTGTGTGTGTGTGTGTGTGAGATTCTGCAGGTGTGAAGCCAGCTGCTGGGCTCTTGAACGCCCCCCCACTTCCTCTGTCACTCACAATGACAGGCAGGTGAGGCAGTAAAGCACACACTCCCTCACATCAGCTACAACTGCACAACTGTTAAGGTGTGTGTTACGCACATGCCATAAGGGAACCGTGCGCTGAACTTATGCTTCTCCAAGTGTCAGGAGGGAAAAAAAAAAAAAAAAAGTTGCTCGTGTTCGGTTAAGGCGCCGCTGCTCAAACAAACCCTGAAAGTGTCTTGCATTGTGGAGTGAGGAAAAGTTGTAGCGGCGCCACCCACTTTTAGCCATTTAGACAGCGCGAGAGGGAAAGACCAGAGGGCATATTTAAACAGCCCTGTGGCTCTTCCATGTTGCTGTTAGTCCGCTCTGAGACCGAGGCACTGCCGGCTGCAGCATTGTCTTGACCTAGTTGTGACTCGTTATTGAACTGAATTAGAGGGATGGCTGACAAAAACAGCTCGACAAAGACGGAGGGGGGAAAGGAAAAAGAAAAAGAAGAAGAAGGAAAAAAAAAAAAAAGAAACACAGCTCAAGAACAAATAGCCATTTCTGGTGCAGTTTTTGAGTTCTAATCAGTGAGGCAGAAGCCAGCGGAGAGCAGGGGAGTCTGCGCGCAAAACATTATCTGCGTCTCAAGATGGATCCTTGACTAATCCCGCTGTCTGAGCTCAACGCTCCCAAGATGCTCGGAGAGGAGAGAGGAGGAATACTGGAGGAGAGGAGGTGGAGAGAGAGAGGGAGGGAGGGAGGAGACCACAGGCTCGGTGAAGACCCCAGTTTAGTCTTCCCACAGGCCAGTGTCAGCTGTGGGACCAGACTTTGGCCCTATTTGTACACCCTCTTCACCAGCAGATTATGATTGGGCATCCCTTCTACGCCCAAATCATGACTGTTAGCTGGTCTAGATCCTTATTAGCGTCAGACTCAATTTTGGCCAAGTGCTCGATATCCCAATGTTACCATTCTACCAAAATGCATCATCAAACTGCTAGGAAGATGTCTTCCTTTCATCTTTTAATTAGTTAGTTTGCATTGGCTGGTACAGTAAGCGGCGGATTTGTTATTTATTTGCTGAAACACAGACTGCCACAGTATTGTGTGGCTCCACGCAGGCTGCTGTCCTCTTTGATTCAGGCTAATGGAGTCCCACCAAGCTACATAATATGTGCTGTATGAAAAGCCTCTAATTCCAAATCATCTTAAAGGAGCGATGCGTACAGCAAGAGAGAATATCCGCACAATGACACACAAAAAAAAAAAAAAAAAAAAAGAAAAAGAAAAGAAGGAAAGAAAAGAGAACACAAAAACTCCATGTGATTTTGCCTGGACATGAAACCAATTTGTTCAGAGAATCATTCTACTGCCATTCACAATAAATGATTAAAGGGGAGCTACTTCACATTGATCTTCCTCACAAAGCTCAATAACCAACTGTAGCTAAACAAGGAAATGCAAAGAATTCGCATGCAGGCTGGGTTGCAATGGTTAGTATGGTGCATATATGCTAGAGCATTTATCCATCTCACTGTTGCACAATCTGCAGTGAAATCAAATTAAAATATCTATATTGTCCTCTGTATAGTTGTGTCCATGCACAAAACAGCCAAACCATTGTCCAGTAATGCTGAAATAATGCTGCAGTCATAATGGGAAGAGACTTCGTGAGGACTTAAAGGACAGGACGGTGATATGGTGAACAGTGTTTAAGCTGCTGTGGCCTGCTGCTGCTTAACAGGACTCTGTCACTGGCACTCTGTAAAACTGTCAGGGTTACCATTGAGATGGATCTAAAACTGGCCACAGGGTTATTTTTAGAGTTGGCTGCAGGATAAAAAGTTTCTGAGCCCCATAAGTAGGTCAGCTTGAGTGGTTTTCAGATTGCTGTTATGTACAATTACTGAAAAGTAGCATCTCTGGTCCAGACCAACTTTTAATCCACACTCAACCGAATGAACAAGTCGCCTCTCTCCCACTAACTTTTTAAATCTCCCCCTAATCCGAAACAGTTTGTTCTAGAAGTTGTTATTGTTGTACCTGCGCATTAACGTGAGTGTCATGTCAAAAACAGCTGCCGTACTGTAAATTTGTACAGTTGCGGTGGCTCTTGCCATCTGCCAGAGACAGATTTCACACAACTGATAGCCTCCCCTTAGGTACAGTACATCTCTGCCTCTGTAACCTCACGCATCTTTACAGTGCTGGAAATGCTAATGCGGTACATGCTTTACAACATCCCTCTAGCAAACGGAGAGTACGCCCTATTATGAGTGTGTTTACCTAGTGCTCTGATTTCCTTTGTTTGTGATCATGACATTATTTGAATTAATGCAACATCGCCATATGCAGGGTTTATTTGAACTACAGTAGCATAGCCGCATGCAGGGTTGATTTGAATTACAGCAGTATAGTCCATGTGCAGGATTTTCCTTTAATGTCTAATGGATCGACTCTATACTGCTGGCCTATGGTCATAACCAGCAAATATCACACATTGTGCAGAGCTTTTATCTTGCTAGTTCAAACCTTTTTACACGAGATTCAAGGGAAGGTTTCCATATGGTTACAGTACACCCCATAATGAGAGTGAACGCGGGCAAATAAAGCCCTACTGTATAAAGACACTGTATCACAACTGTGTGTTCAATTGCATTAATTGAATAACAGGGAGGAGAGCAGGTGACAGTGCTGGAGTGAAAATGATGAGCGACTGTTACAGTGGCGTGGCCTCCATTCCAACTTTGACAGGTAAACAATCTAATTGATTTTCCATGGCGTCTTGCCGGACTGTTCAATGCCATATTTCCAGTTTAAACGCCGACCATTCCCACTGTTTGCAGAACAGACAAGCCCGTCATCTGTAGCACTGAAAACATGTCAAGTTAGAGCGAGTAATTTGTGGTGATGAATGACAAGTGCAGACTCCTGTTCAGTAGTCTGAGCGCTCATTAGAAAACACATTTTCAGATGTCACCCAGCTTCTGTGTTTTTGTACTTTTTGGGACGAATAAACAAATATTGCTTGAATACTGCAATGTCACAGAAATGAGCAGAAGGAACTTAAACCTCAATTGACATGTCTCACGCAGCCGACTTTTTTGAACGTTGACAGCCATCTGTGTGGATTCCTTTCACTCTCCACTAATGAGCTGTGGGTTGAGGAGACCCAATCTACACAGGCCCGTCCCTGGGGCCCTGTGCAGCTGCCGGGCACACACACTCATGCACATGCACATACACACACACACACACAACCACCAGCATCCCTCTATGTTTGAAAGTACACTTTGGCTAACTAAGATCTGAAGTCCCTCAACTTCACATACTGTGTCTGCTATTTTCTTGCACCATACACATTCCTATGTGCCAACCACAGAGCGCAAAAGTGCCAACAACAGAGTGAAAGGAAAGCAACAAAATTTATCCAAACAAAAAGCGAATACTGCACATAATGCTCGAGCCGTGCCAGGGGTATAATACAATGTTGAGTGTTATCTGTAGAGACGTCGGATAAATTATTTAACGTTATACGAACCTCCTGCGCATGTCTTTGTGCACGCATGTGTTTTCATATTTGTGTGCAGTAATGAGTGAATACGTGTGTGTGTGTGAGAGAGACGGCGAGTCAGACAAAGTGAGAGAGTTAATGCACTTAAGCTGCAGGAATGTAGACATTGCAAGAATATGTTATTAAGTCAAAGTTTGCATGGCTATTCACGCCTTCCCTCCCTTACATTCCATACCAGCAAATGTTGCGACAATGCATGCTGCAGAAATCTATTTGATCCCTATCATGCACAAAAGCAGATGAGCTGGAATGCCACTGATACAGTGTGTGAATGGGAAATGACAGGAAGAGCCTAATCAATGTCCTCCAGGACTGGCAACCGCCTCGCCTTTGTTTCTTTTTGTAAATACAAGCCTCTTTAACATCACAATATAAGCCATTATCTCGCCTGGCAAGGTAAATTTTGGGGGGAGCCGCACAAAAACATACATTTTCCCTCAGCTTGGAGGAGATCAGTAGGGTGAGATCTAAAGTCATGCAAATGTTACAGCAGAAAAATACTGGCAAAACTCATTCTAATTATTCCATATCAGCACATTTGCATGGAATAGAATTTTTTTTTTTTAAGAAGGGAAGAGTTTATGATCAGTGGAGCTTGGGCATGGGGCTGTTTAGGAATTCACTGCATTTTGATCTAATCACAAAATCAAAATATTCATGAAACACAATGATATCTCCCTGAAGCAGGCGGCTGGCCATTAATTTTCAAATTCAGGTAATTTATTAACACTTATCAGAGGCTGAAAAAGCCTTGCTCTGTGTTTGTAAAGTGGGCGAGAGGGAGAGAGCAGTTCGAGAAAACTGATTCCAAATGATTTATAACGGTGTGCTGGGTGCATTTTCAACCAGGTATTCAATTAGAATGTATGTCCAATTTTCTATTCCAGATCTACAGTTAAAAACTCTATTAAAGCACCATTTTCCTTAGCATACATATCTATTATCAGCATTCACAGCAAATTTGATAACTCTCGCTTTGGCTCTGTCCTTCTGCCTTCTTTTATGATCACTGGTCTCTTTCTCTTATTAATTGGACGGTGTTTGACTAGTGTACAAGATGCTATATTTACATATTCTCTTTGCCAGGGAATACTTGGCTATAGTGTTACTTCTTACTGATACAGCATACACCATAAAAACCACAACAAATACTAGGACTCTCACCACAACAGTTGAAATCGTCAATAATACTGTAAGTTGTTATGTTCACAGTTTACTCTTGCAGTTATTGTCACTTTTCTTCATTATCATCGCCATCATCGTCATATTTACCCTGGCGATATCCTTCTTTTCATAATTACTATCACAAGTATCAGCTACAGGGACATCAACAAAGCGTTTATTTGTGGTGCGAAGGCTGCAGGTTTTCCCGGCTCTGAGTGAAAGATCTATAGGTGAGCCGTCCACCAACAGCTTTAGATACAACCTGCCGACAAGCCAGGCCATCTGGGTGTATGTGAGTCCATCTGGGTGTATATCTCCAGAGGGAGGGACCAAACCTCTACAGCATCCTCTATATGCAACAGTAGTTTAGTGTATATCTTCATGCTATAAATAGATCCTCTTCAAAATAGTTCAGGGCTGCGTGGTCCAGTTTAAAGCCCAAATACATCTTCTCTTTAACAGGTAGCTTTTCAATGAGCACGTTCATTAATATGCTCTCTTATGCCGCATCTATTTGGGGAATACATTAATAAAGACAAACACTTAATTAAGTTTTTTGTTTAATGATATCTCTTACCTAAGAAAAAAAACATCTTTACATGTTGGAAATGAGTATGGAGACTCTCATTGCATCACTGGAAAATCATCAAGGGGTTGCGGGGGCGTTTTTTCCTTAATCATTCTACTCCAGTGTGCCAAGATTATATCTCATACCTCTGATTGTACAATTTAGTCATCTCATGAAACAGCTAGAGAGATATCTTTCCCACTGTTCCACAGACAAGCAGGGGGGAGGGGGACGACGATCCAAGGAAAAGGTTAAAAAAATAATAGGAGTGGATCCCTTTGTCTCCCAGTAATATTGCTGGGTGGATTCAAACGGCCCCTGAAGCTGAGCTGAGCCCGGGCCCGAGCTGTGATCGCAACGTGATAACGACCAGATGGATCAATACATGTGTTGTAAAGGTTAAATGATGTTATGTTGTTCGTTGTTATTGGACATGGCATGTCACGCCGAATGATACTGACACCTTTTTTTTCCACCCTTCCTCCTTCCCGGCTCCAGGTTGAGGTGGAGGTTGAGGCCCCGTGATGATCCCAAGAATAAGGTCAAGACTTGAACCCTGCACCTCGTCATCCAGTTAACCACCCCACTACACCAAAGTGATTCCTCCAGGCTGCTGCTTAAAGGTGCAGTAAGTGCGATTTTTACCACCCCCATCGCACAAAATGACCATAATATATCTGGGAGAGGCTGATAGGTTCTTATGATTAGTGCCAATATCTCAACCATTACTTCACCAGCAGCAGATTTCTGCCTTTAAAATCTCACTTTCGCAAAAATATCCCTCTTCCTCACACCCACTTTAATTAGAAGGCTTATTTGTTTCTGTTTTAAAATTGTGTCTTTATTACTCATATCAATTTGAGACCATTGTAAGCTGTTCCAACAACACAATTTCACAAAATTTCATGTAATGAGCATAAATTCAGGAATGCAGATTATTATACATGAGAGCATTGTATATGACTAATGTGGAGAGGGTGTTCCTCCACCATGAAAGGACGATGTGAAAGCAGCATGAATTGGACACACCATTGTCATGTTTTTCACGTATAAAGGTTCACTAATGATTAAATTAAGGCAAATGAATGAGCTTAATGGTTATTTATGGTTACTATGTAGGCTATACACACATCCTATCTGGTGCTGAGGCAAAAAAGTTTATTTTTGAAAGAAGACTTAGCGCTCACAACATGAGTTGCAAGCCCTAAGGTTCCCGTCCTAAGCCCTAAGGAGCCCTAAGGCCCTAGCGTTGTAATTTATTCAATAAATCTGGGAGCATTAGAAACGGAGTTGGAAGCCTTCTTTTTTTAGGGTTAGGGTTAGGCGACCAAAACTTTGGTTAAGGTTAGGTTAAAGGTTTTGGTCATGGTGAAATTGCTGGAAATGAAAACTTCACCCACCAAGCTTCTTTGCATGAGTTTGGAATTGAAGCCAGGTTCATAGAATTGATGGTAAATGTATCTGCTCAAGCACAACAGCATGTATTATTTTCCACCATGCTATTTCAATGTCAGACTACTGCCTGTTAAATCAAGTTTATTTATAATGCAGAGCCTTTTACCACAAGCAAGTCTCAAAGGGATTTACATCCATATGATATACATATATATACATACACTACAGCACATGTTATAGAGTACCTGTGCTTGTCATATCTTACTACATCATATACTCTAAATACCACAGTATATCATATACATATCATATACCATACTACATCAAACTCACTCATACTCATATTCACGCCTGTGGGCAATTTAGAGTCTCTAATGCAGCTGACCTGCATATCTTTGGACTGTGGGTGGAAACCGGAGCACCCGAAGGAAACCCACACAAACACGAGGAGAACATGCAAACTCGACAGTGTGAACCACCGAGCCACCATGCTGCCCACTCCTCTCACTCTGCATGTGTGGAGCATGTATTTGCATTGGAAAGTATCGCGCTCATTTCACAAACTTTCACGAGACCAGCCTGGCTCCCCACACCTCTTCGTGTAATTGCCAAATGAGGTCAATGAAAATTGCCGTTTAGCACTCCTCAAAGTGGTAAGCGTTGGTAAGAACTTTGCATTGGTTGTCTTCACCACTTGCACTGCAGCTTTTTTTTTTTCGACAAACCAGGCATTGTCCCTCTAATTACAAATTACAAATTACATTGCACACATTAGCAATTCATAGCCTTCATCCTCAGCATTGATTACCTGTAACCACAGCAGGTGCTAAAGCATTTCATTCACCAATTGTATCAGGGTGTTTAACCTCTAATACCATAGAGGACTATAGCTTACATTACCAGCTATATTACCACACCCAGCAATTAGCAGCTTATGCTGTACTTGGCTGCATGTTGACGACTCCGACTCTTGTTTCTGAGGTGCGCAACTTGGCAGTCCTGGAGGATTATCAGTGCTCCAAATTACATAACTGAACTAATGAGATACATACTCACACAGTTTCAACCCCTATTCCCACTGGGTTCCTCACTGGCGGAGTGAAATATTCCACAGCTCCCTGTGGACTCACCGCACATCCCTCTCTGTCTGGGGAGAGGAGAGCAGAGGAGAGGAGGAAGCAGAGGAAGAGAATGTAGAGAGGAAATAAATGGAGATGTATTGTCTCCAAAAGGTCTGACTGACAAGTAGCTAATATGCCGTAATTGTTTAGCGAGTGGATTGGAGCCTTTTCTTTACAGCGAACCAAGGTGAAAATGATTTCTTAGGCTAAGTGTTTGTTACAGTGCCGGTTTTTGTCTGTTGCTGATGCCTCATTAAATAAAGGGTAAAACAGGCTAAAATTGCTGTTTCGCAGAATTGTTAGGGGTGTATTTCTATCAACAAACCATATTCTGGGGAAAAATGGGTTTTACAGAAGTTGCCTGTGGATAGGGGAACCTGAATATTATTTCGACCAATTCAACACTAAACAGCATGATTGTTGACTCTGTGATAGGAGTGAAACTGAGACCAAACAAGCACTTTGGGATGGAATAGCACTTAAACCATTGGTTTTCTCCACTCTCTCACACAGTGCAGAAAATTGAGGTCATGCTGTCATTTGTATTCATGGTAATATGGCACTGCAAATAATAGTCGGGGTTTGTTTAAAGTTCCACGCACCAGATGTATGTTGCTTCTCCACCTGACACCCAATTCATTTTACATGAACGAGCACTCCACTTGTAAATCTGGGCTAAAACCAGCAGCGTGTTGATTTATACCAGATAAGATGAACAAAGCTACCAAATTGTTTTGGTGCTATTTCTCCTTGAACAGGCCTCGGATGACATTAGCTCAAACACAAAAGTGGCTAGCCACACCGTGTATTTAAACTATTGGTTACGCCTGTACCTGCCGTCTAAGTTATTACTTGTTATATTTACTCCATGTGACACTGTGATCAAGGGACACTCAAACACAAGGGGCTCCGGATGATTGCTTTCATCAAGGAATGTGGCTTTTTCTACAAGAAGTGAGAGCAACAAAGGCTTAGCAGAATCACACATGTTCAGATGCCCAGCACGAGTCACAGAAACACACTGGTGGTCCACACTGCACCGGCTTAGAGAGTGCATCAAAATATTAGCCATGAAATCATTAGCACAGCTGCTATGTAGTGCTACAACAAAATTCAGCTATATAGTATTCAATCTTTATTACACTAATAAGAGAGGCTGCAGCAATTTTCCACTTAGCCCTGCATAATAGTGCATAGAAATATTAGTTGGAAGTGCGGTGCGACTCAGTATTAGCCGGTACAATACAAGAAGGGGCATTACAGTCCACCCTAGTAAAAAGGAACAGAACCTAACTGGAGGGGACAGATTCCCAGCATTATTTATCATGTTACAATGAGCTTATCCCATAATTACCGCATGGTAATTCCCTTATGGATGTCAACTGTGTTTTTTTTTTCTCTCTCTCTCTCCCCATCCAAATTAAAATCTACGCTGGCTTCTTTATCATTCTAACTACTGTATATTACCTCCAGTGCTAATAATGAGGCTTTTAAAAGACACTTACCTCAAAAAGCTAATTGTTTTTGTTTGATTTTGGTGACACTTTATCAAGACTGGCTGTTAATTAATAGCAATTATACATTAACTATTAAAGGAGGCACCTTATTAATTAATGGCCTCAGATGCAATTAAATTACAGATGCACACACCAATTTAGCAACCAACTTTCCTTAATCCTGCGTAATTTCAAAGGGATTTCAGAAAGGGGGAAAGCGATTCTATTATTATGTCTGCAGTAGGTGTTAATTAAGAAGTAACTAGCGGGTGCATCTAATATGGATGGTGTGTGTGTGTGTGGGGGTGTGTGTGG
>OMLF01010683.1:0-13924 GCA_900302615.1 Holocentrus rufus
TCCCAGGAAAGCCGAGGAAAGAAAGGAAGAGAGAGAGAGAGAGAGAGAGAGAGAGAGAGAGAGAGAGAGAGAGAGAGAGAGAGAGAGAGCACAGAGGTAGATAAAGGGAAATTAAATAAAACTGGCACATTAATTTTCTATCAGTTATAACAAAATTATTATATTATTGATTCCTTTATTGATATAGACTTCATAATTATTACAGAATGAAGCTAAAAGTGCGGTCATAGATCAGACTTAGCTTTACCATCTGCTTGACCGATGGTTGCGTCTCCCTTCTGGTTCATGCTCTTCTTCCTGCGATGCTTCTTCCTGTCGGTCACCGGCGAGGCGGCGCCCATGTCTTTAGTGGAGGAGGAGCTGGACACACCCTCAACCGCAGAGTCTAGTCATGAAAACACAGCAAATGTCACAAAGTAAATTGATTTGGTATATTTATTGAGGTCTATTATGTGTCAAATTATAATGAAAATGTCCACAAAATCAGGTTCTGTCCTCACCAACACTTTGTGCGTGGTTGGATAATGTGGAGGGGCATCGCTGCACCCCTCTATTACTCCTCAGGAATAATGCACCACCCAGTCCTTCCATTTCTTCCACCTGCAGGAGGCTACTGGCACTCACAGGAACTGAAGTGAAAATAAAAACTACATGTTTATTGATATTTAGAGACTGAAGCTTGCATTAAACCTTATATGGCGCTACAGAGATGTTAAAATGCACTACTCAGAGGCAGAGTTAATCTCAATTCTGTATGAACACCAGAAAAATAAAAGATACAGTAATAGTGCAGAGCTCCCCAAAGGGACACTGACGGAGATTACTTTTTTTTTTTTTTTTTCCTACACACCGTTGCAAAACTTTTGAACTCCCTTGAGGTGCCTCTTTGTTCTCTCACAAAGGTTTTGCATTCCCTTGCAAAAAAATTTCATTATATCGCACAAGTATGACCTCTCAAAGGAGTTTGGAAATGCAAAGGTATTTACTGTGCACCAGACGACTAGGCTTTCCGTCATCCCACCGGCTTTTATTGTACCTAAATATGATTGTTCTTGTCAAGTACATTCAATCATAAAATGTTTAATATAAAAGCATCACAGGTTATTCTGTGGAAACAGCCTAAGGCTCCTGGTCTACACTGTTCAGGTGTCTCTTTTCATGACTGCACAAACCACAAAATGATCAGTCATGTTCTCATAAGTACACTGCTGCTGCTCCACTCTGTCTGTGTGAGGATTGATTGTAGGGTGGCTGGGTGGTGGTTTGAATCATAAATAGTATATTTATAGATTGGTTTGATGTTTATGTAGAGACTGTGGGAAAGTATCGGTTTGTTTACTGCATACAGAATACAGGATAATGCCTACTTTTGCATGACAACAAAATCTTGGAGGATACAAATGTCTTCAAAGAGAACACAATAGTTTTGAAAAAGTTTTGCGTTGCGGACATAAAATAAAATTTCCCATATGGCCTTTTAGTGTATAATACCAAACACATGATGTGAGTTCACTGACCTGGACTGACTCCCTCATGACCTGGTACGTCTTTGACCCGCCCATTGAGCCCGACCGGGGGGCCGCAGGTGGGCACAGCACGAGGCGGCCGCTTCCCAGGCACCTTCACTGTCACCCGCAGCAGGTCCATCTCTTTCCCCGGAACATTCAACATGTAGTCCTGCCAAGCCAAGCCAAACGTCAGCCATTACAACCAGCCACTCTCCATCAGTTGGTGCATTTGAGGCTTTTCACCAGCACGCTGCTGTACAGCAGTCTGGCAGTTGTCGACACACTGACTCACATTGACACTGGAGTGATAGGACAGCATGCCGTCGTTGGACAGAGTGACATATTTCTTCTTCCACTCCTTGTTGAGTGAGTTCCCACTGCGCTTCAGCAAGATGCTCTGGTGGAGGTGACAAAAGAGAAGAGCGAGTCTTCCTCTCTAATTTCCTGTATGTCCATCTCACACATTTTGGCAGCATGATTACAGCAGCCAGCAGAACGGGCGGCCAAAAAACCCCACCATTTATTCATCTGGCCGATATGGGAGATCAGAACAGCTCAACATTCCATAAAATGAAATTGCCTTTACACATTTAATTTAAAGTAACTGCAAGTGCAATGCCCTCTCCAGGGGGACATTAAATACATCATATATTATTTCTGTATCTATTGCAGGTCTGTGACCTACCTGTTTAATGGGAATGGAGCGTCCACTGCCCAGATCCCCCTTACTGTCTGCACTCCTTCTGTTTGAGTCGCTGCCTCTCCGGCTCTAGACACAGAGCAGAGGAACAACAATTATCAAACAAATCAGAGGCAAAAAAGAGAAAACCAGAGCAAGAATAGGCTTGTGGGTAATGAAATATGGGATATACGGTAAAGCGGGAGGTGCGTCGTCGGGTGCCACTGCGGACAGACCCAGGGGTGGCACTGTCCTGCCGCTCCCCTCTCCCTGTCCTGCCGATCTCTTTATGACTAATCACAGGAGTGGAGGGAAGGGAGGAGGAGTAGTCACTGCTCTGACCGCCATTACTGGCCTAGAAGAGACAGGAGAGGGTGGGGTTGGGAGACAACAGAACAGGGAGACAGATTCAATGACTAGCCTGACAAAAACATATGACACATAACACGCTCAGAGAAAAAAAAATGTAGAAAAGATGGTTAGTAACAGTTTTACCTGTCCTGGGAAGACTCCCGACACGGGGGTGGAGCCTCCGGAGTGACTGGGAGAGTTGGGGAGGGACTTACAGGACGCCAGGAGAGCAGCTTGCTTCTTGGCTGTCATGATCTTCTGCGCAGCTGTGGCACATAAAATATTAGCCTAAAAAAAAGACATCTAAATATTGAGTTCATTGCTTGTTCTGGCCTGGCTCTGAAAGGGAGACGTACCATCAGTGAAGACTCGGTTCACGTTGAGGCCGTAAGTCGCGCAGGTTTCATAATAAGTGCAGCGCCGCACGTCTGAGCACAGCTGTCTGGCCCTGGCGTCGTCGATGACTCTGGGGTTGCTGCTGCTGATCTTATCTGGACAATGCAGAAATCACGAATGCGATTACAGCTCCCTTCTATCAACAAATATTTGATTCAGAGTTTATATTTATGTCCGTGCGCATGTCTCACCCTGAGTGCCCACTACGATGAACGGTATCTCAGTAATGGGCCGGTGGATGCCCAGCTGGTTGTATATTCTGTAAACTTCCTGGAAGCTGGATTCATTTTCCAAACTGAAGACCAAGATGACGGCATCCACCCAGTTTGCAAACTGAAGAGAAAGGGAGAAGAGAGGAAAGAGAGGAGGAGAGGAGCACTAATCAGAAAAAGATTGCTAAACCAGAGCAGGATGATACTTAAGATTGAGCCGTATGCAGTTTATTTGTCAAGTCCCACCTGAGCACCTGGGAGTCCTGTTTCCTCTCTGATTATCAACAGGTGGCTCTGTCCATCAACCAGAACCTCTTTAATATACTGGCGCCCTGCCAGACACAGAAATAAACCAGAGTCATTATTGTCAGCTGTGAACACACAGTGTCACAGGAAAGAAAATACATTGTGTTGCACGGGGACGCTTTGAAACTGACCGTCAGCGTTCTCCAAGGGCAGGTAACTCCCGGTCAAGTGTCTGTGAACCAGAGCAGACTTTCCACTGCAAAGACCGCCTAAAACACCCTGCAGAGTGCATGTGCATGCACATACACAAACACACACACACAAATACATTATGACGTTATCACCAAATCCCACTAACTCCCAACTATTTGTACCAACAGTGACTTAATGCTTACCAGGTGGAGTTCTTGAACAGTTTGACTGATGGTCCATTCCTGACTGCTGACACATGCAGCTAAACCAAAAGCATAAAAAAACAAAAGAATAAAAAAGGACAGAGAGAGAGAGAGAGAGAGAGAGAGAGAGAGAGAGAGAGAGAAGAGAGGGAGGAAGGAGTTATTAATGTTATTTGAAAAAAAAAAGATCAGCATTGATCAGCATACCTCAATTATTAGTTTCGCTGTGATCAGCTGCACTCCAGTGTAAAAACATGCAAGCCTACATATGTTAGCAAACACTGTTACCTGACTTCAGATTATTGCAACATGGGAAAACACACCAAATTGATTTTACTAATTTGTCTGTGAGTTTTCCAGAAATCTTGTAGATTAAAAGACAGGATTCACTTTCTGGTCAAGTCAAAATCTGTGATTTTCTGAAATCAGTTCCAAGTTTTCTTCTTCTTTGGTTCCTATTGATGTTGGATTTATAAATAAGAGATGGCTAGACTGAGTTAATTACTCCAGTTTGCACAAGAAAAAAGATGCGCCTTGAAAAAAGAAACCAAGTGCCAGCTACAGTAAAATCTTTTTTAGGTTGAGGCAGACATAAACAAACACATCCACAAATAGGCAAACTAACTCTGACAGCAGTTCTTTACAGTCTGTGATTAGTCTCAGAAATTGTTGCCACAAAATCAAAGTACAATTCTCTAACACAAATTGCAAGTCTTAAAATATTTTGTTCATGAGGATACAACAGATTCTAGACGCACCCTGTCCCACTCTATTTGTAGTTTTGCATCTAAAATGATCTGTTGCCAATTACTGAATATTGGAAACTTTCTCAGAGCTTTCAGAGCAAGATAAATCATGAAAAAGGAAATCCACATGGCAATAACAATGTGATGGCAAAAACCTCTAGTATACTAACTCTGTATCTCTGTTATGGATTTATGACCAAATTTCTCTGGTTAATTGGTTAATTGTGATGATAATGTTTCTCCAACCATTTGGGTATGTCAGTTCAGTTATGTTATGTAGTAAACTTGGTCCTGATAAGCCAAAATAATTACATCAGAACAACTAAAAAGGTGGTGCAAATAGCAAGATTAGCTGTATATGTGCAGCCAATTTAACAATTTATGGACCCTGAGTGTGAAGGTTACAGTCTTTCAAAGTGTTCAAAATTTATCAATTATTCAGTAGCTCGCCTTCTCATCAATTATGGCAAATGTCTCACCAATTAGGACACGCTCTGCTCCATGCATTCCTAATAATACCAATCTTAACTGGTCACTTAGTGTCACATTCAGTCCTGGATCTTATTTTCCTTAAATTAACATTCAGCTAACAGTATACAATAATCCCACCAGTTTCAGGCACTTTCTAGAAAGAAGTGTCATTTTTGTGACAGACAGCAGAGTAAGGCATAAGGCAGCGAGGCTCTGCTGGTATCCAGAAAATGTCACTTTCAGGCAATCGCTGAAACAAGTTTATTTGCATTGGCAACAAGTGAAATGATCTAATTACCCCAGCTGACCGAATCTTTCAGTATTTTAAGAGCATGGCGGAGTGGCAGCACTGAGCATTCTGCTTTTAGTGTAATGGTACCATCTTGACTGCATGCACACAAATGGACAATCAGTATCTGCAGATGTGGGCGGTAAATAAAGAGCGTCCTTGCAGGTGGATTCCTTGGGTGGGGCTGAATGCACGGCGATATGGACACATGCAGCCAGGCTCGCACACACACACACGCACACGCTGTGGGCAACACCATGAAAGTGCTCACCGAAGTACATCGGTGTTAGAATACCATTAGAGAAAGAGGGGAAGGGTGCACACACACTGAAGCTATTCGGTGACACAGTGCACCGAACTGGCTGAACGTCCACCAGGGCAGAGCCTCGGCTTCGTTTTGTCTCTCAGGGGGGAAAGAGGTTCTAACTTTAAACCCTGCTACTCTCCCCTCATCCCCATCTTTGGGCAATCCCCACGCCCACTCTCCCCTCCATCAACAGCGTCACACCACAGACCAAATAGCATCTCTCACGGCTTGCTGTTGCCATGGCAACTCCATTTTCCAGAAGCCTCCAAGCCTGGGTCTCTATACAATAAATGATCTCATGGATACAGCGGCGCGCGTGTGTGTGTGTGTGTGTGAGAGGCATTGATAGATGACATCCAGTAGCACACATATGATGTTGGAAATGTGCGAAGGAACGTTTCACACAGACCGAGGGGGCGGAAAAATATTTCCTGCGTTAAATTTCATCAACAATCTTAATCTGTCATGGCTGTAATACTGGCATACTCCAGCGATGTTAAAAGTTCAAACACTGTTTTGAATATTCCTATTGGGTATGCTGCTCTCACACACCTAAACAAAATATACAGCCACCCAATGAATAGGCTCCATTTGTAGGCTGATTAACTCTATGCACAGAGCAGGAAGTGCCACTTTCCCTCGCTCCTCACTCCTCCTACATTCCCCCTCTCCCACTCCTCAGATGAACACAGCTCTGTGTTTCCCCAACCTTAATTATTCATGTCCCACTTACTCCTGACAAATTATTCAGAGCTTACTCCAATCCTACATCCTCTGTCACATATCCACATATGATATTCCTAAGAATATATTAATAAAGATTAAGGATTAATAAAGTTGTATCACATCGTATATTTCAAACGTAGAAGTCCATTTCATCCAGAGCTTTCTCACTTTTTGACAAGGTTTAACTAATTTCCATTTCCGTTTAGTTCTCATGGTTACGGGAACGTCTTGGTAATACCCAGAACAGATGTGTACACCATGTGCAATAGTGAAAGGATAGAAAATCCTTTCACTTCTGTAAAAGAACAGATAGGGTTTTACCTATACACAGTGATAGAATTATTATAACTATTTTATATGTTTAACTATTTTAACAATTCAAATAATATGAAATAAAGTTTTAGGATCAAATGCTGGCCGAAGAGGGGGGACACAGCACAGTGCAGTACATGTCACTGTGCAGCACATGAGCAAAGGCTGCAGCTAAAATGGAAACTCACAGTGAGGTTAAATGATGCCTGCCACTTCCTCTTTGAAACCGACTTCATTGTTTATCAGCCTCATTGTCGTCAGTCTCAATGGTAAATTGTAATCAGTTTAGCAACAGTTTTTAGGTAAATAGGATCCCATTCACTTTTCCAGCAGATGTTTTGTAGGTCTGGGAGTTTTATCACTTGTTGATTTTACGCTGGAGGCAGTAGACCCAGTTTTTGTCTGCCAGCAAGGTACCTGATGATTTGATTTTATTTTTACTGCTGCTATTTTGACAAACCAGTAAGTTTGCACTTATAATGCATTTTCATTGCACGCTCACTGATCATTATTGTATCTCAGTTATGTTTTCCTATTGCGCTGTGATGGAGTGAAATTGCAAGGTATTTTTAATGTCCTCTCAAATTGCCTCTTGTCAGTGCAGTCAGAATAAGACGTTTACAGTATAATACCACATCATTCTCACTGGCTCCTGGTGTTTTTGAAAATATATCAATAACCTTTTTTGCCTCAAAAAGATATGATAATCCAAAGATTTAAAAAATATTCCCCTACAAATTGCTGTATTTTGCCTCTTTGCAGCTTCTGTGGAATTATTGTTACTTATCTTTTTTTAGACAATGTATTACAGCTCAATGGAGCCACCTTTATCAGAGATTACCATGACATTTTTATCAAATGCAGTTATTTGGGTGGTTTTCCAACTGTTAAAGTACATTTTCAGACACACCGAGGGCGTAGAGCTTTAATAAACCTGCAGAGTTTTTCTACCAAATATCTTTAAAGATAGAAAAAGATACCAAATATTGGTCTCTGGCAGGGGCAGCCATGTGCTGTGGAGGGCCAAGAGTCTGCAGGTTTTCAGTGAAATCAGCTGGTGTAGTATTCAGGTGGAATGAAAACCTGCAGAGTCTTGGCCCTCCATCCAACATGGCTGCCCATCCCTGGTCTGGGGTATTTATGATATTGTCTTCTAAACCGTGTCAGTAAAGTTTTAAAAGACCACTTGCTCACATTGAACACATTCACACATTTTTGGTGAGCAAAACCAGTGCTAAAGTGTGCTGGTTTAAGATAAAACTCCTCCATCTTCTTTAAAAGATTACAACAGCACTATCCAACTGAAAATAAGCACTGTCACAGGAGATTTTCACTTTCACTAGATTTATATTTAAAAGAATGACCAAATTAAAATCCATTTTGGATGAAAATTTACTTACAATCATTTGACTATATTAGTTCATGCACTTGTATGATAATTGAATACTGTAGATGAATGTAAATTAAAGGCAACTGGCAAATAAAGGAAAGATTTAAGAAAATTAGTAAATCAGGGCAGTAATGGTACTAAGTAGGAGTCCATTTTAGGTTTCGATCCACAAAACCCCTGAGAGGATGAGGTAAATGGCAATAAGTATGCTATTATAAATTATCACCCCCATCACACACGTTCTTAATAGATTTCAACCCAATTAAAGATTTACAGAAAATTCTGGAGCAGCATCAGTGACAGGGTTTTCAACCGCCACCAACCAAAAGCCAATTTCCCATTAAAGACTGGTGTTGTATCTCCTCTGTGGAGTTTCAGTGACTTGTGTGGAAGTTGTGTGGTCAAAAATCTTATTATGATATTTAATTTTGGTGTGTCTTTTATTTTGGCAGATGTGGCACCTTGGATCTCTAAATTGCTAAAACTCATTCTAGTCTCTGGAAGAAATATATTGAACCAAAATGTATGAGATCTTTGGACCAGAAAGGTTGGTATGAATGAGCTGACCTATCATGAATGTAATATTTTTAAGTCATGAAAGCCTGACGTGTGTGAGTGTGTGTGTGTGTGTTCACATGCATGCATATGTTCATTTAACGAAATGAAGGGGTTTTACCTTCCTCCTCACTGGACCCCCTCTCCACTGCTGGATAGAGGGGGGATGCAGTATTGGTGCTGGGTGACCCAGCAGTACTTTTGGTGAAAATCCCACTAATGAACTTGAGCATCTTGCGGTCACGAGCTGGAGCTCGCTGGATTGTTCCTCCCTGGCCTTCCTTCCCCTTCTTCAGGTCCTCAGAAAGAGAATGTAGGTCACTGTTGTCCAGGGTGCGGCTTTTACCTTTTCGTTGAGGCTTGGAAACGAGGGTAGAGGGAGGTGCAGGCAAGGAGGCGGAAACCGTCTTAAGCCTCTCGCCTTGAGGGCTGTCCCTTGTCATTATACCTGTAAATCCTCCACCCATAGGAGCTCCAGGGCGAATGAGCGTGCCCTTACCATCGCTGTCGGCCCAGGACGCCCTGTAAGGCCCAAGAGTTGCAGCTGCCATAATGGGAGACTGGTCCCCGATTCGGTTATCCTTGCGCTCCAAAGTCTTAGCAGAGGTGAAAAAGCTCTGGTTAGCCTCTCTCAGGTCCCACCAGCATGCAGGGTCACCCCCTGGGTGTGACCTCATCAGGACTTCAGGACGCTGGCTGACCTGTGGTGGGACAGAAAAGGGGAGGCTGCAACGCGACCGACTGTTGTTCAGGTCAGCTCCATTCTCAGCCTTTAAGAACAGCACAGGTGGCTCCCTGTAGAGCTCTGTTTTAGGACGCAGCACATCTGAACGAGGCCCCTCTCTGCGCACCCCTCCCTCGGAGAAAGTTCCTCCATACACTTTAACTGGCTCTTTGACAGGTGGGTGTGCAAAAGTGGCCTTTTTCTCAATTAATATGCTGTCTTTCTGGCAACCGAGAGTTTCTCTCCTCTCAAGCTTCCCTCTGCTGTGAGTGGGGCTGCCATACTTGACTTGCACCTGTTCCACTTCCTCCACCGGTGTGTTTTCCTTTTCCGCTACTTCCACACACACAGGTTCTTCCTCCTTTTCAGCGGCCTTGCCCACCTCTTCTTTCTCAGGACTCCCCTCTCTCCCTGGGAGAGCCGCATTCTGTACTTCAGCCCCTGCTACATCTTCTGGCACAGCCTCAACCTTCACCAGAGTGAGGGAAATGAGGTAGGTGGTGCGTCTCTGTGGGTTGCCTGCGTTGCTCATTGGGGCAGTAGCACCTGCTCTCTGACCTAGCCAGACCTGCAAACCATAGTCATGGCAAGCAGGAAAAAGGCTGTAGCAAAAGAGAGAGAAGATCTAAGATAAAGAACGAAATGCTGATAAAAACAGACACATGATTAAATCTTGTTTAACTGATTATGTCTGATGTAAGGCATCTTAACTTCACAGGAATCCTGCTTCCCTCAGGCTTTTAAGGCCTTGGTGAAGACATGAATAGTCAGCAAAAATCTGATTTTTTCTAGAAAACTGTGATTCTATGACATATATTTATAAGGTTGACCCAGTGGTGAATCAAGTCTAGACTGTTCTCTTTTTTAATGCCTCCATTAATCCTCCTCGGTGCACATTGCTACTACTGGTCTCTACCACTTACTCATTCATAATCCTTTCCTGCCTGTTTTTCTTTCTCTCCAAAACTCATATATACTACAGAATGATAACATATAGACACATGGATGAATGAAAGAAGACATTTCTCTCATCAGCTTGGATGCCTCAGCCTCAGGTTTCAGCCTGCAATTATGCAACAGTCAACAAATGCGGTTGATCCATTCCGATTAGGACTGTACTTAATGCAAGAGTCTGGCTGAATGATGCCACCTTACTATGTGTCTTGGCTTTGCTTCAGATCATACCTTCATTTTCTCTGAAGAATATCCATTGCACAAGTCTTCATGCATATGATCTGTGTCCAAATAAAGATTTTATCCTGCCATCAGATTCTCATTAATATCAAATTGCACATCAAACAAGGCAGACAAAGAGGAGCTGCAGTTGATCAGTCCAGGGAAAAAAAAAAACAGGTGAAAGTGAACAGGATCAGAAAACCATCAAAATGGAAATCCTTCACTTGTCACGAAGCGTCTGGCAGCTGGAGTCTCCGCTCGACAATGTCATGCATGAAATCACGTATGCACGGTGTGAGGGTCATTGAGAGACGCTGTAAAACATCTGTTGTTATTTGTCCAGCATAGAAAAAAAAGAGAAATAAAGTGAAGTTAGGTGGATTTACATAACATAAGCAATGCTTCCTCGTGCCTGTATCCGTCCTCTGGAAAGCAGCTCCTCTCGGTCACCGCATCCTCTCCTCCGAGTGTCTCATCCAATTAGCAAGTCAATAAAATGTGTCTGTGAGGCAGAGGAAGCCCACCAGCTCACCACAGCCCCTCCTCCTTTTTTCCTCCTCTTCACGCTGCCACAGAGCCTTCCAGCCCCCTGCTAGCCCACCGTTAGCCTGCCACACAACCGGCTCTACAGAGCATCCAGCTCTATAGCAGACAGAGAGAGCGGGGCTGTGAATGAAGCTCACTGAGAGATGGTCGTCCTTGCACACATTCATGCACATTCACATTTGTGGCTTCACAGGGGAAGAAAAAAAAAACAAAGAGAGGAGAGAAATAAAAAAAAAAAAAACCTTCAGCCCTCTCCTGCCCATGTATTTGATCTGGCTCCAGCTCTATCTCTCCCCTCTCTTTTTCAAGGCAATCTCTGGGCAGTTCCTGCTTGCTCTCCCTGCCTCACTGTCTATCCCCTGAGTGAGAGAGAGAGAGAGAGAGAGAGAGAGAGAGAGAGAGAGAGAGAGAGAGAGAGAGAGAGAGAGAGATGGTGCACAAGAGGGGGGGGGATACAAATCCAGATGTCATATGGATAGATGAAAGAAGAAATGAAATAAGAAAAGAAGAATGAATAATGACTGTGGGGAAGTGGGAGATAAGAGATGTGCGAAACTCAGAATATGTGGGGAAGGTAAGACAAATCACACACTGAATGAGATGTTATCAAAATAAACAGCAAACAAGAGAGAGAGAACAAGAGGAAACTGAAGACAATAATGAGGCTATGAGGGTTTGAGGTACTACGTGATTTATGAGAGTGGAGAAATGTAGAGGATGGGAAGCATGAGAATGAAGGTGTCTTATAAAAATGGGTAGGAAAAAAAAGGGGGAGGGTTTGCATTAGGGAAAGTGTGCTTTGTAACTTTGATCTTTTTGAAATGAACTAAAAATTAGAACCAATCAATAATCAATGTGAATATGAAAGCAAAGACTTATAAATGCCTATGTATGTTATAAAATAACACAATATAACACACAATTTGTCCTAATGAAACAAATGAAATGAGTGTTGGAATGCTTTTGCACACTGGATTTTCTTTGATTTGAATATCTAAACTTGGCATAAGATTTCTAAAATTTTCAAAAATGTTTCTATTACTGAAATGGATGGACCCACTCAACCTCAGCGACATGACTTTTCCTTTTTCTAATTCCCTCTGTTTGATAAGTGTATTTGCTCATATTTCAGTTTGAAGCCTCCCTGTTTTCTGATATGCTTCCATTTTTTGGACTGACCAAAAAAATTTGACCCCCCTCTCCCGGTCAATTTTTCTCTCCCACTCTCAGATTTCTAAAATCTTGCTGAATGTGATTCCGTCATGAGAAATAATAACCAAAAGAAACTTGAATATGATTAGAACATTTTTATTTATTGGTCTTGGCAGTGCTGGTTGATTGCAGGTGATTTTAGGAATGGTGCAATAACAATAAAAACAGTTTATATAGAAGCATTTTGGCCCGGTCATACCTCAAACACAAACAATTTCCTTTATGTGCATATAATATATGTAAATATCGTAGGGCAGTCTCAGTATCCTTGTCATGTGTGTCCAATGTTAGACTGCTGTTTGGTCATCTTTCCCCATGATTAATATTCTATTAATTATCATCAAGATTCCTCCATGTCACAGAGTTACAGTGTGTGTGTTAAATATTAAGAAACAAACAAAACAAACAAACAAACAAACAAACAAACAAACAAACATACATACATTTAAATCACTGCAACATCCGGCCATACCAACCCCTGGAAGTGTCACTTTTCTCAGACTCTGTCCAGCCTATAACACAACCTGACAAGTCTGTACAGTGTCTACTCTCTGTAGACACTGTACAAAAGTAACAGGGAGCAAACGATTCAGAAACGGACACCTCAGGGGTTAGCATGGCATTAATTGCTGCTATTTAAATGGGTTTTGGAAGATTTTAAGTAATATTTTTCGATACATTGGGCATCTACAGCAGAGAACGTTCAGCATAAATAAGGTTGCTAAATATGTCAGTGACAACAGTTGCTGAATATCAGTCAATATTGGCAAGATTGATACAGAAACCAAATGTCAAAAACGCTAGTATTGTCCTCGAAGATATGTTAACATTAACTGTGGCATTTAAACACTGAAAGTATGCCAGTGATCCTTTCAGGTCTCTCTTCTTCCTTTTTATATTCCATTTCACAGACCAAAATTAAGGAATCCATTGGGTGCAAGAGTTATAAGTAACAAAAAATATCCCACGGCATAACCCAGACTCTTTGATGTCTGGAATGACAATGCATTCAATGACACTGACAGCCATTTAGGTTAGGTCAGGTCTAGACTCAGACACTGTTATTTCTCTCCATATCATTTACTGCATTTCAGCTATTGCATTTCGATTTTGCCTCATCCTGGAAATATGGGTGTTCTAGTGCATTCAGGGCAGATATTCGTCTCAAGGGGTCAAACGTCAGCATTTCCTGTGGAAAAAAAGAATAGTCTTAGATTACGGTTTGCAGATGTATCGCTATGAAATATCATGTCTCAACCAATAAAATGTTCTTTAATTTTTGCCTCAAGGATGACGGTGATTCATGACACAATGGTAATCTGATTCATGATGGTGCTACGTGTAATATGTTTTACAAAAGTTAATTTCAAATGCAAAATTACTGTTCATCCATTATAATCCTATTTTTTCTATTCATTCATTTCTTCATGAAGTACAAAATGTCTTAACTTGTGGTAAATACAAGGGGTCGACAAAACAAATAAAAGTGAAAAAATCCTGGAGGACAGGAAGTGATCCATTTTATTTATCCAGCAAAGCAACAAATATAACAAGAGCTCAGTAGTTACCATGATCAGTAACTTGAGAAACTGTAACTCCATAGATAGATAACTCCAAGGGGAAAAAATTAATAATGAACGTCTCCCGCAGTAAAGTTTCACATCTGCTGCTAATTGCCAATTA
>OMLF01010684.1:0-19677 GCA_900302615.1 Holocentrus rufus
CCCCTCCTGTCTCTCCATCAGACTCTGAACTCGGTGACTCCTCACCTGGATGTGGAGGAGTGCAGCGTCTCCCTGATGCCCAGGAACCGTGAGAAGAACCGCAGCATGGACGTGCTGCCGCCAGATCGCGCACTGGCCTTCCTGGTCACCACCGAGGGCGAGGGCAACAACTACATCAATGCCGCGCTCACTGACAGCTTCCTCCGGCCTGCTGCCTTCGTGGTGACGCCACACCCTTTGCCGGGCACCACCACCGACTTCTGGAGACTTGTGTACGACTATGGCTGCACCTCGGTGGTTATGCTCAACCAGCTGAACCAGTCCAACTCTGCCTGGGTAAGAGCAGAGGGAGAGGGAATATTCACGTCGGAGGTTTGGTTGAATCATTGTCTCTTGGAGGCAGAGCTGCTCTAACCTGGCACAACCAGCTGATCTCACGAGTTCATTTTTGTTTGACTCGTAGTACCATCTGGCCCCGCTGCACTCAAGTGTTGTTGGAAGCCACAAAACAGTCGGACTTACCACCGTCCTTTTAGGAAGTACAGGTTTGGCTTAGGTGATGATATCATCGAGAAGCTTTGGTGCACTGAATTGGGGAACAGAGACAGCAAGACATCAGTGTAGAGTGAAGAATCATGTAGCATGCTAACAAGCTAGCAATATGCTCATCAATGGGCTATATATGGTGTTTGTTTAGCTCCGGCGCTCTCATACTATGAATATGGTTTGTTTGTCTGATTGGACGATTTAGCTGACAAACAGATGGTTGATCCAGTCGTCTGCTACATAAATTTGTGAATGCCCATTGCTGCTGTCCCTTTTCCAAATGGTTTGAACCCACCAGTGCCCAGACTGTGTTTTGTGAAATGAACAACGGAAACAAAATCAGAGTATGGCTGTGCCAGGCTAGAGCTGCTTCAGAGGCATAAATAATCTTGCTCGTTGAGTCAGTTGGCGGAACCAAAAAATATCATCATAAGGCAATTTCACCATTTAAGTGTCCCCTGATGTCTTAAAGGTATACATTTTCTCTCTGTATGTCCACTGGTTTAGTTCCTATGGTTAGCATTTCATGTTAGCTCAACATAAAGACTTGAAGTCTACAGGAGTCATTAGCCTAGCTCCGTCAAAGTGAAAAAATAATACTTACAGCAACTCCGAAGCTGTCTTATTTACACAGTGTATTGTGTATTTGAAATACATATCTTGGAAATGTTGGAGCATTCCTTAGGAAGCATTCCTTCCTGCCTGAAGTAAGGAAAGCATTTTCTTTGGTTCCCGCATCCTGAGCGATTCAGAGCTATGCCTCTCAATCATGTTTATATACTCTAAATAAATGATGGGAGGAGGATACGGGATGTCAGGAGTATTGGTGGGTGTGAGAGAGATTTAACGTCCCTTTATTGACCAAATACAGGAGTGAGCAAGGTCACGGCTAGTTTCCTCCCTATTACATTGAGTGTAAGATAAGCAGTAAGTTGAAGACCCTGCTAAAACTAAAGAAAGACAGAGCAATAAAAACCAAACTGTCAGCAAACCACTTAACTCCAGTCTACTTATTCAAACACTCTTGCAGAATGTAACTCCTGCCCCCTGACAAAGCATAAAGCAGCCTTGTAAGCTCATATATTCTCGGACAAATGGATCTGCAATCGCTTTATAGGAAGCAAAATCCACCTTTATGCCAGTTCTAAAAAAACTCTTAAATACTCTCAAACACATTCTGACACTGACCTTTTACGACCCTGGGCTTCCATTAAAGGTCTGTAAATGTAAATGTATCTTTCTGTAGCGCAGAGGAAAGATAATCAACTGTTTTTTTTTCTTTTTGTAAGTGAAAGAGAGTGAGTTTGCAGCAGTGGTCCATTTTGGTGATAATGCTGCATTTACATCATATTGAATTTGCAGTATATATGAGCTGGAATAAAGCATTCACCTCTCCTAATGGTAATTATAGGCAGGACATGCGGGAATTATTTGTATAGGCTGCAATGTTTTTCATTTACGAAATGCAAAATGTTTCAGCACATATGGCACATATGGCCTCAGCAGTTCAAGCTAATAAAAGTGAAAGTTATGTTAAAAGTACCCATCAGATCTACTTTCCAAAAGAGTGGGAAATGTCCGCTATCATGCATTTCTGGTTGATTTTAAATTTGTAAATAAAAATGATGTTGGAGTGAGTTAACGCCATGAACGCCTTGACGAGATGCCAACCCCACAGCCCGACCCCGACCATGCGCAACATGTGTCACCAGTATGGCCCCAAATGTCTGGCCAATAGCTGGTGTGCCGCCACAAATGCTGGGATCCTGCATTCAGGGCGAAGATTTAATTTGCACGGGCTGTCATGGCATTAACACATTCTTATCGTCCCTCCCATGTTTGCTCATGCGTGGGTTTGTTCTGCCGTCTCGCTATCACGGCTCTGTCACTGTGTCATGTTGGATTCCTGCTCGACGTTTGCTCCATGCCTGTCAGCGGCAGCCTCTCCCTCTCTCTCTCTCTCTCTTTCTGTCAGTCTATCTCTGTGTCTCTCTCTCTCTCTGCACTCGCTCCTTCCCGTCTCTTCCTGCCAGTGGATTAACAGTTCACACCCTCCCCTTCCCCCTTTGCCCTCCTGAGTTGGGGCTGCCTGTCTCCTGTCTGGGTGCATAAATATTTATCTCCCCTCCTGCCCAATGTCACCTGTTAATACCCTTCTGTCACTGTGAAATGCCATTATCACTTCCTACTCCAGGGGTCCCCTCCACCCCAATGTCACCACAAAACACGTCAGCATGTCAACACCAACCCCCCTTCCCATGTTTGTCTTCCCGTTGGCCGGGGGAAGCGTCTTTGAAGCAGCAGTGATTGGAGACCTTGCTTTTGCGTACACCAACCTCCCGGCTAACTCCCTGTTTATCTCTCCCAGGCACAGCCAAGGTTTCCTACTCCATTAATTTATAATGCGCTAATGGTAATGATTTAGACTTATGAATAATTCAAACCGGGCGACCGCGGCTTATGTGAGGGATTGTTCCTGGCGACGAACGGTTGTTTTTTTATTTTTTTTTTTTGCTCATTTAATTTACGGTTGCTATTTGTAGATAATCATTGTCATTTAGGCTAATTGTTGCTGCTGTCAATACTCAGGTGTCTTGTTACTGGGCTTCGCCATCCCTGGTCAGTGACATAATGATTTGGCCTCTCACAAAGCAAGTGCGGACTAATGACCTGTTAACCCAACCCCACCCCCCTCTCTCCTCCTCCCTTCACCCGCCTGTCCATCCCTGAATTTCTTCCCTCCATTCATCCTGCTCTTTTCAGCCTTGTCTGCAGTACTGGCCCGAGCCGGGCCTGCAGCAGTTTGGGCCGATGACAGTGGAGCTTCTGTCCAGGACGGCCGACGATGACGTCATCATCCGTCTCTTCCGGGTTCAGAACATCGCCCGGGTACGTAGACCCTCTGTGTTTGTGTAGATACTGTATAGAGCCAACTGATGATTTGTTTGAATGGGATCCTGAGTTGATCAGCTGCTTTCATAACACAGTAACATCAGCAAACTTAGATAATAGCATGCTATGTATCTAGCATGCTATAATCCTTCATCATAAAAAGATGTGATTATATATACACTGTGTCATCATACATGACTGTGTGGCAGAAGTATAAGTAGACTAACAGAAGATGAAGAACCCAGATGTTCCATCATGTGATGTCACTGCAGCTCATTTTCACAGTGGAAGGTAGCCATGGGAGGAGTGTGAAAAATCATATAGGTTCTATTACATTTTCACACTCTTATTGCATTTTAGTGAGTAGATGCTGCTCACTCAAGAACAGACATGATTTTGGGAAAGTGATTTTTATCACAAAGTGATGTAGTTTGATAGCTTCCAGCTGTAGAGACGTGTAGTGCCTTGCCCTTACTAATCTAAATTTGTCTCTTGAAGACAGCAGTACATGGTATAAAGCCAACCGACGTGTCTGGTTTTCTTAGTTTCTCTTATGTAACCTGTCTTTTTCCCATTTTCACAGCTCCCCCCTATTTTCTCATACTTCATTTAATGAAAGGATGTAATTGCCTTGCTTATCTCTCCATTTGCTGTCTTCATAGCAAGGAAACAGGAGCATTCAGATCAAATGTAAACTTTAAATTACTGTCTGCCACTTGCCTTGGTATGTGACGTTGACAGCCTAATGGCAAAATTGCTAGTTCAAATGTTTCATTTTCCTATCTAATAACATGTTTTGCTTTTATATAAGGTCAGAAAAAAAATCAAGTAACTCCTCAATCAAGTCTTGCCCTAGTAAAGTAGCTTTTATTGCTCTGTATTACTACAGTGGGCATTTCCTGGCATGGAATCAATTCATTCATTTCCAAGATGGTTAATCAAGACTGATACCAATATAATGATTCTGAATGGTCACCTTTGTCCCAACTGGCATTTGTTTTCCAACTGTTGGAAAGATTTTCAGCACAATAATCCCACTATTGAAAAAACAATTGTATGAGCAGCATAATGATGATGTTAGCCAAGTACAGTGCCAAGACCTGTTCAATAATAGTCCTCATTGAGTTTTTTTGTGAGATACTGAAACAAAAATGATAAAAATCAAATGAAAAAGAGAATTAGCACTGATACTGAGAAGAACAAAACACCACACAGAGCCAACCATCCCCCTGATCCCACTGATCACCTTACCCAGTAAATTAGAAAAAGATTGGAAACAAAGTTATATTTGTCACTCCACATAGCTCTCATAGTACTATAATATATGTAAACATGACTATCATTATCCCAAACTTAAGAAAACCATGAGCACCTGGATGATGCATCTGCCAGGCTTGTTAAGAGGATTGGTAGAGCATTGGTCAGACATTAAATTTGGTAAAAACAATGCACTTTCAAAGGCAGCTGATCTTCAAAAGGCTTAATCCGAACATTTTTTGCTACAAAAGAAGTGAGTATCATTTGTGAGTCTTCACAAATGATAGAGACTGAGATTTTGTTTTCAGAAGTTATGAATCTACAGGCCATAGCATGAAAAGAAATAACAACTTTGGATCACTAAAAGGTCTGTCTTCATAGTCAAGATGATGCTAATTAATTACTTCACATAATCCTATTACATGGTAAAGCATTTTAGTGCCAATCCTCAGATTTCCCGATATTGGCTAAAGAGATTAACCCGTTAAAATTACACCAATTTGTTTAGAATGTGTGTCAACTTTGCAAAAATGTTTCAACATTTACATACATTTTTTAAATGTGTAAAAAAAAAAATGTAAAAATTGTGTAAATTAAAAAAAAAATCTGTGTCAAATTTGTGTCAGACTTGCGTCAAATTTGATGCATTTTAATGCTTCTAAAGGGAGTACCGTAATTTTGACTATATGCAATATTACAATAAGCATATGTTGCTGTGTGTACACACTGAGTGAGTGTGTGTGTGTGTGTGTGTGTGTATATGCTTTTGTGTGTTTACAAGTCGTGTGATGCCGGTCGTTATGTCTCTGTGTCTATACCTGTGTTTGCGTGCTGTCTGAGTGATTTAGCCTAGCTCCAGCTCCCATTTTACATTGGTGCGACAGGTCCAGCTCCCATCCCTTGACCTTAGCACCAGGCAGTCTCCTGTAGAAGGTTCCAGCAAGTAGACGAGCAGATGTGTCCTTGTCACGTAGCTTCCCACAGTTGACAAACCCTCCTAGCTCTTCGCGCCCCCAATACCCCCCCACGCCTCACCCAAATGGTGGCCTAATGTTACCCTGTCAGCGTTCCCATCACCCTCAGCCAACCGTCCCATCACCCCCTCAACCCTCCCAGCTTTCTGTGAAACTACATGAAAGACACCAACGTGACACCATGTCAAAAACTATTCCCACATGGCCTTTCTGCAGGATCCTAAGGAGACAGACGCAACAGAGCAGGAGGATGATAGTCTCTTTTCCAAGAAGGTACTACATTCTCTGGTGGTTAAAGGTGCTATTTGTAGCATTCTACAAATGAGACCATAGTCAAGGTGCTTCGTGGCCTTTATCGAACACCTGTGGTATTCTTAATATTTCTCAAATTTAAAGGAATACTCCAACGCTTTGAGCAAAATACCCTTGATACCCTCACCATGATACATTGTGTAAATAAGACAGCTTCAGAGTTGCTGTAAGGTTTATTTATTTCACCTTGTCAGAGCTAGGCTAATGACTCCTGTGGACTTAAAGTCTTTATGCTAAGCTAACACGAAAAGCTACCCATTGGAACTGAAGCAGTGGACATACAGCTCTAGGTGAAATGGTATCAAACCTCTTCTCTCAGTCTGTGTAAGTCAGTAAAAGTGTATTTTGCCCAAAATGTAAAGTATTCCTTTAAGGCCATGTTTCCCATCAGCCCTGTTACTTCCTGTTCCCCCTCTCTCCCTTCCCATTTATTGAAGAGGATAAAGATGTTGGAAGTGATTTTTCCATGGCCCTTTTCACCCTTTCCACCATCTGCCATGGCCACAAACTCGTGAAAACCTTAGCTCAGTTTGCACTAGAGGAAACAGTGCCTTCTTTCTGTTTTGTGCCATAAAGTAACACAGCTGCTTTCCTGCCAAATCCAACCCTGCAGCTCACAATTTAAAAAATGCAGTATAAACAGACAGGCTGCTACTCTTGTCAGTGATGGTCTTGTTTACGATAATTGTACTACTGTCTCCAAATTAATCTGCTAATGATTTAAAGATTTTAAAATGTGACACATCAGAAGGAGGGTGAAAACACACACTTGTATTGATGGTTGCTGACAACTGGAAACTGCACACTGATGCAGGTTACTTTATACAGACTGGCATGTCATCTTAATGAAGATGCGACACATAGCACCTTTAACATTGCAGTGGAACTGTAGGAGTGGTTTAGTAGAATTAGACCTCTAGCCCCACAGTTGACCCAGGATCATAGGTGAAACCTCATAGATGAGTATGTATGAATGTGTTTGTGAGATGTGGAGCTTTGGGTATAATTATAAGATGGGAATTCTCATCTAG
Organism: Holocentrus rufus; assembly: GCA_900302615.1. Classification (NCBI taxonomy): domain Eukaryota; kingdom Metazoa; phylum Chordata; class Actinopteri; order Holocentriformes; family Holocentridae; genus Holocentrus; species Holocentrus rufus. The sequence goes on from OMLF01010684.1 coordinate 7,013, forward strand.
ATGCTACATTTGAAGTTGTTTTTTAGGCTCTGAGCAATAAAACACTCCCTTGCTTCTTCCTCTGCCTCTCTCTACTACTATTGATCTTTTCCTATGCTTTCTTCCTGCTCTAATTCAGCTTCAGGAGGGCCAGCTCGTGGTGCGCCACTTCCAGTTCCTGCGCTGGTCACCATACCGCGACGTGCCCGACTCCAAGAAGGCCTTCCTCAGCCTTTTGGCTCAGGTTCACAACTGGCAGAGGGAGTGTGGAGAAGGACGCACTGTGGTCCACTGCTTGTGAGTCCACTCACCCGCAGCAGCTGCCGTAGCCAGTAGAGATATTGATATTTTTGGACTGAACCTGTTACACACCTAGTTGGTACTTTGTGCTTTAAATGGGACCATTTTCCTGCCGAAAATTTAGAGGATTCAGAGTTTCCTGTAGAAATGTTGTTCTTGAAAACCCTTTGAAATAGCATTTAGATATTCTTGAACATTAAAACTCTCCATTGACAGCCATAGTATTTTTTTTTATTTGGGCTATCCTCAACTAAGGATTTGTTTGGTTGACCAAATCCCCTATTTTCCTACTGATTACCCAATTAATCAATGATTTAAGCATATTCAGTTTTTTTTCCAGGGAGGAATGGTTATCATATTAGTGGTGGACAGAACTGACTGGCCAATTTCAGATTTTTGAAATACATGTAGGCCAACACCAGCCAAGCGATATATTGCTCCAAACCAGCTCTCTGTTCAATTTACCCGGTTCTCTTTTCATGCAGACTTTTACCAGACATGTTCTGACAAGGCATCTGACTACATTGCAAGTGCCATTCCCAGGCTTTACTCCTTACATGTTATTTTAAATGTGTCACAGTAATACTAAATTTGACTGAAAATTTTTCTCAGCTATCAAATTTTCTTAAGCCGACACAGTTAAATGACTGAAAAGGAAAAGTCAACTATTAAGTGTTTGTGTCTTTATATTTCATTACATTTCAAATTGTCACAGAAGAAGCTAAAGGCTCAACTGCTTTCCATTAGAGTTCACGTCCCCCATCTCAGAGTCGAGACCCTTTGATCTGTGGAGGTCAGGCTGTATGTTAGACATCCCATATCTGATTAAGTTCCCGCTCCCGCATTTTAATGAGAACTTTACTCAGATATTCACCTTTAAAGTCTGCCAGTTGGCCTTTTTCTGACAGCATGCTTGATCTGAGCTCAGTAAAGCTGTGACATTTCACTCTGTAGCTTCTCTTCTAAAATGCTGTCTGAGCTTCTGTACCACAACTGTATTAGGTCACTCATATCTATATCTATCTGTTTGTCTGTGTATCTGTGTGTGTGTGTGTGTGTGTGGAGTAGGAATGGTGGTGGTCGAAGCGGTACTTTCTGTGCCTGCACCATGATTCTGGAAATGATTCGCCACCACAGCATGGTGGATGTGTTCTTTGCTGCCAAAACACTGCGCAACTCTAAGCCAAACATGGTGGAGACAATGGTGAGTGAGGTTCTCTAATGTAATGCAAAATAACATATTATGCTGCCGAAAATCTATCTACTACTAAGAGTTTTCCCAGTGGTCATGGAATTTCTGGAATTTTATAGAATTTTGAGAGGCTTATTCTAGACATAGAAAGTTGGGGAATTGAACAAAATCTCTGGAGGAAGTCAGGGAATATGAGGGAATTTTACTAAAGGGTCACTTTACAGGAATACATCAGAATGAATTAGTAAAATGCCCTTTTTCAGACTTACCCAGACTGAGGCAAGATGTTCGATACCATTTTCACCTCTGTACATCCACTTGTTTGGGTCCAATGGATAGTATTTTGTGTTAGCTTAGCATAAAGACTTGAAGTCTGCAGGAGTCATTAGCCTAGCTGCATAAAAGTGAAAAAATAAACCTTACAACAACTTGAAAGCTGTTTTATTTACACAATGAATTATCTGTGTTTGAAATACATGTCTTGGAATTTTAAAAAAAAATGGAATTTAAAAACGAGTCATTTTATCAGAAATTAGATGGTAAGAGCTATAACCACTGAACATATGTGTTCATCTGTTATACTGTAGTTCCTACCATCTAACTTCTCCTAAAACAACTAATTTTTAAAAAGAATTTCCAAGACTTGTATTTCATTACCATGTTATACACGATACATCGTGTAAATAAGACAGCTTCAGAGTTGCTGTAAGGTTTGTTTTTTTCAGTTTGATGGAGCTAGGCTAATGACTCCTGTAGATTTCAAGTATTTATGCTAAGCTAACACAAAATGCTACCAATAGGAACCAAACTAGTGAATGCACAGAGGTGAAAATAGTATTGAACGTCTTGTCTCAGTTTGGGTGAGTCGGAAAAAGGGTGTTTTGCCCAACAACGCTGAAGTATTCTTTAAAATAGAGGTTTTCTGCTGTTTTTTTCTACAGCAAGTCCAACATTAAAATCTGTTTGTTTACCCCTTTAGAAAAATACCATTAAAGAAAAAGCCAATCCTAAAACACTGAAAAAACAACTATATTGCATTTCTAGGTCTATTTTTGTTGTTTTGTGTTATTCTTATTCCTGTGGATAGTTGGCCAAACATAGATGATGTGACATCACGTTGAGATATTTCCAGCACGGTTATAGCTCAGTATGATAGAGCCTTCTTTCTAGAGCCGCCATTTGGTAGCAACATTTAACAACCATCCAGGGAGAAATCCATCGTAGAAGAGGCAAAGAAACCAATTTCTCCTCTGACAGTAGCCTCAATAGACCATAAGGCAATGCAGCCACAAGACATGTTGGCTTTTGAGTAAAGGTAGCAGCCACAATCATAGACATATATAACCCACAGCTATATGAACTCACTTTCGAAACTATTTATATGCCCATAAGTTCACTCCACTTCTCTGGGGATTGTTGAAAGAGATTCTGGGAAACCTAAGAAGTCACTTACTGAAGTAGACGAGGCAGGCTGAGGCAAAGTGGGTACACCAAAAAAAAGTAAATTACAACACTTCATCTCAAAATAACTCCTGGAATGCATTGAGCATTGCAAATGTGATTCGATGAAGAGTGTAAGTAAGAGTATCCAGAGGTGGATTCTTCCTTTAACTGTCCCATGAAGGAAGAACATTTTTAGCTCATGGAAGGTCTCTGACAGAATAATGGAAAGTCATGGAGAAGTCGTGGAATTGGGCACAAATGTGATCCTGACAAACTCTAACCCTAACCTTATATACCATAAATATAATACCAATCTCCAAATTAAAAGTGCATCAATAATTTCTGATACTGATTCACCTGCTCTTTTGGTCCTTTATGGTCTCTTCTGTAAACCCAAAACCCATGTGCTGTTCCAGGAGCAGTACCGGTTCTGCTATGACCTGGCCCTGGAGTACCTGGACTGCCTGGAGGTCAGATAGCACCGATTCCCATGCTTCCTGTTCTTCTCCAAGGATAAAGTCCGGGTCCGGGATCCTGCATCGCAGGTCTCCGGCCTTGGCTCCTTAATCCATGTACACAGCTCTGGTTGTCCTCTTTGCCATGCCTGGATGAAATGTTATCTGCCATAAAGACACTAAGAAAGCTCACTGGACAACTTGTAACATACTACTGACGCCCTTTTTGCTTTTTCCTCGGCATTCTTATCCAACCTGTACTCTTTTGTGGCACTTCCATCTGCGAAACCAGAGGACGCTAACAGGAGTGGAGCTGAATCGTCCCAGTCCATTTTATACGGCCACTGTTGCAGCGACCTGACTACCGGTTGTACACTTAAACAACGGGGGTCTGATTCACAGAGCTCCGCTATATCCTGCCTTATTATGAACAAACACAGAAAAAGGGACTACAGTTGATACCAACCACTGGGTGATATTGTGTGTTTGTTTCGTAACACTGTAAATGGTGCAATCTGCTGTCGGTGAAACATCCTATGTTGTACTGTACTATATTTGAACTATTTTCTTGGGTGAGACTGGTGAGGGGAACGCTCCTTGCTTGACTGAGGTTGACGTTTACAAAGAATTGAAGTTGGTCACATCCTATGGACATATCTGTACAGTAGAGTCGTCTTGAAATTTATTTCGTTATTTATTATTTGTGTAAATATGCTTTTTTCCCCCCCTCCTCCCCGGTTGTTTCTAGATGTTATCAACGTCTTATCAATGTGCCAATCCATTCTCTCTGTGTCCGTGAATGGGGACCACTTCAGCATCTGCATGCCAGTCCTAAGTGTTTCATTGCAGTGTGTGGCCCAGTCTGCTTCAGCGGGGTCTGCAACGTGAATCCCCACTAGTCTGAGAGAGCTATGTAAAAATAACCATGTGTTGCTGTGGGAATACGGTGATCCCTTCACCGAAAACCTGTTGCTTTCTAAATTTGTATTTATTCAATGTGTTTTATTTTCTAAATAGTGTATAAAATGGAAAAATAAAAATAAAATACTATGTTGTTGCTTAACAGCTGTGGTGCATGATTATTTCTAGCTTCATTTGGATGATTTTACATTTTCACCTGCTGCACTTGCTTGCTATTTTATGCTGTTTGTGATGGAGGTTGTTTAGACCCCCCCCCCACACACACACACCCTCACCCCAATTTCATCACGTATAGCCTGTAGATATTGCTGCTTAAAAATTCCACAGTTCATTCTCTTGACCTGTGTTTTAATTTACGCTTATCATTTAATTAGCAACTTTTAATGGACTTTTTTTTTATCATTACCACCAAACAGACCTTCTAGCATTCAGCCAACCTCTTTAATTGGAGAGTCTTGATCATCTATTGATCGCAGGCCCATCCCACTTAATCTGCATGAGGAGCTTACAAGCGATGTCACATCTAGTTACTGTGTTTTATGACCGGCTGATAAGCTTTGTTGTTTGACCCTTTTCTGCTCTCTGGCGTCAGCGCTGTTCCCACAATACTGTATGTCCCCAGTCATTCTGCAGGCTGTGCACTTTCAAATGAGAGACAGGACAGAGACGGATTATGTCTAAGGGACGGTTCGATCATTTTTGGGGCGGTCAGTAAAGGCGGTGGGTGTGGGGGGGGGGTTCTTTTCGCCTTTGTGTTAGGTAGACTGAAGTTTTTGGGAGAACAGCCCTAGTAAACATAAAATACAGGTAAGTGTACTTAAAATATAAAAGAACAGTAATACGCATATTTAAAGTTACAGTTACAGTTGGCATTTAGCAGATGCTTTTATCCAAAGCAACGTACACATGAGATTTTAATACAACACAAGCAAGGTACTTTTCAGAGACAACAATGAGAGTAAGTGTTACAAAGCTAAGCTCTGGTCCGGCAGGACATGGCTGCTGTGAGCACATTAAAGCTAATTAACACCTTATGTACTAAATTTAAATACAAATAAAGTGTATTTATTTTGCATTTTAATGTACTGTCTTAAAGTACTTCAATACCTTTTAAGCACACTTTAATCATTTTACATAAATGTAAACTATTTGTACACATGGAGTATATTAACCTTTAATGCTGTACAAGTACATTTAGTATACTTACATAAAGTGTATTAAAATACTTTTTCACCAGGGAGGGGAGGGCCTTGCACTTTTTCCCTGGTTTATATTCTGTTCAAATTCACAACACTTCATTTCAACACCTAATTTGGATCTTCCCCATCAAAATGTGGTACGCTACTTTCCTTGCGTCGCCTCAGCCAGAAAAGTGATCCAATTAGATGTTGTGCTTTGTAAATCATTATCATGCTTTTCTGTGCACAATTTGAAAAATGAAAATGGAATGGAAATCATCAGTACAAAAAAAAATGCACTGAAATGATCAGCAAACAACAGTGATCAACAGTCTGCCCCTGTGATCTGCCACGAAACAGCCACATCAGAGACCAACAGAGCTGTCCTTCTGTTGCCTGCAGGCTGCTAGCACATTCCCAGTTGTTTGTAAACTAAACACTCTTCTAGGCAAGTGGAACTTTTAGTCGATTGTAGATTGAGGTGTGCTCAGAGAAGAGCTACTGAATGAAGACAAAGACTGTGTGATGTTGGTGTACAACCAGAGAATTTATTTTAACTTTATGGAGGTACAAGCTGTGTCTAGACCACAGTGTGCAGCACACCTGTATGAGGCAGGTCTACTTTGTCATAAAAATAGACTAAGGGACGGGGAAAAAATTCTCTAATCGAGTTCAAATTCGGATACTTGAATGCACTTCAGATGCATCTTCTATCTGTGCGGCCATGTTGGCTGAATTGGTCCTGGAGAAACACTGCAGTGTCAAGCAGATCAGAATGACCTTTTCAACTAATAATGCCATCTATATTACTCAAAGACACATATGTCTTAATGTCTCAAACCTAGATGGAAATAAAACTGGAATAAACTAAGCAGCGCAGACATGTTGGCTTTCCATGAAATCCAGCTCTAAAATCATCTGAGACAAGTCAGAATTGATAATGGTTAGCTGTGTGAGGTAGAAATTATCTCATTAGTTTAGGGGGGGAAAATAAGCAGATTTTTTTTTTCATGAAAACCTTTCTCAGAATTCTGAAATAACTATCTCTTCAATTCAGAAGAAAAGCTTTTTTTTCTCAAGTGAATCCATTATGCTTTCATAAAATAGACCTATATCAGGCTAGGTACCGTCTGTCACGTTTCACATAACTTTAGTAAAGCAATTTATAAAACCATGAGTAGGTCAGATATTGAAATCCCCCTTGACCACCATCCAATCATCATACTCGTGTGCACCACTCCTCTCATATAATTGGCAGAGAAGTCAGCGCACAGGACCCTGCTCAGCCAATCAGATGAGCGGATTGCCACAAAGGAGCAATGGGGCATGAATGAACTTCATTCTTCAGTTTTTACCCTGCTCATGATCTTCACCTTTAGGTTTTGCTTAGGCATACTAAAAGACTACACTGTATTTGCTTACTTATTTGTCTTTGCCTATATTGTTGAAACATGGAATGAACTATAAGGCTACCAACTGTGTGTGTTTACTGAAATAATTACATCAGATGCTCATGGTAAAATATGGAATAAAGAAACAACCCCCACAATGAAAATGTGAAATAAGAATTTTCAGAGCTTGGTGTAATTAGAATCATTTATGGAAATCTACCTGACTTGCCTGGCCATGACGCACGAAGCGGACTGTGCGCTCCACTCGGCGCGTAATGGAATGGAAATTACGCATTGGCTAATGCTCTGCCGGTAAATTATGCAGAACACAACACCTTCCAGCCTTATTAGTTTATTACTAGGATTTTGCAGCAGATCTATATGCTGAAAAATATAAATGTACTTCTTTCTTCATTCATTTGCCTGCCAGGAGTAACAAATAGAAGGTAATTTTAGAAAGTATAGTGCTTTCTCATTGTTTGTTTGTTTTTTTTTAGATAATGCAAGGGGGAGGGTGTTGCATTTTCTTCAGTCAATCAAGGGAGGGTCCAATGAAAATATGAATAACTCTTCATTTTATTTATTCATTTATTTTTTTTGTGAAACATGAATTTCAGCCCCCTCCCCTTGATAATTATGGTACAGTCCCTAATGTGAGCAGAGTGGAGTGCATAGACAGAAATGAATGAATGAAACAACGAGTCAAAGGTCAAAGGCCGCTCTGGGCTTCTATTCTTTGCCTGTCATTGTTTTCCTGCAGGTTAAATTACATGGGCTCTTTGTATTGCCGTGGCAATAGATCTCCCTATACCACGTTTAGAAATGATGAAATGCTGCATAATGCGTGTTGGATGAGAAACACAATTGCCATTGTGTGCAGCATACAAAAGGATGGGAATGACGCTCTTCTCCAAGCATCTGTTTATGTCAGATTACACAAACCTGTAAATGTTTTTTTTCTTTTTTTTCTGTATTGTGTTCATTCCTGGAAAGAAAATACAGGTCTTTGGGAAGATTTGCCTCCACGGTTGCCTTTCTCTTTTGAGGCTGATCTAAATGCTTAGAGTACAGGGTGTTTCTCATTGTTGTAGCACCAGTCCCTGTAATTGTTGCAGGAGCCATTGTTTCACATTGAAAGGCTGCATTCAAAGCCCTGGAAATTGAGAATTTGCTGATAAATGGATTCAACGGCAGAGAAAAAAGGAGTCCTGGGTATCGAGGGATGCTTATCTTGATGATTTCATTAATCACAGGATTTTGTCTGCATACATGCATGTGTACACACACGCAGCCAAAAGTAGCTTCATAGTGGCCAATAAACCCTCATATTAGCCAGGAAACACACAGATTACCTAATTACTTTACAAATCTGGCAAAAAATTGGGTAAATCTTAAAAGTCTTGCTAGTATTTCAGGCACAGACAACCTGCAGGCACTACTCCCACTACAGCTACACACATCAATAGTTCATGATTTGCTCTTTTGTTTTGTTTTCCATTGTCACGCCCTCCTACTAAGATAGCAATCACAACAGACTGGAGCACACCTTTTGATTGTTCAAATGCTCACTCATAACTTATTAATATCCACATGAAAGCGCAGCGACGGAGAGCTATTTGAAGAGGCTGAACAATGCTGGAATCATTTCCTCTACATAGCGGATCCACAGGCTTTGGTTTGCAGCTGGCCTTCAGATGGTCTGCCTGTACTGTAGAGTCCACCAGGCTCTCAGGGCCCCACTGGCCACAGCCCAGGCAAACCATTCTAACCTCCTTATCTCTCTCACATAAATCCGGACCATTTTAACTTCTCAAATGTCAGGAGCTGCTTTGGGACGTTGAGCTTTGGAGACAAATTTACTGATAGCATGCATGTGGAAACTGGCTTCAAGCCTGTGAAACAGAAGCTCTGCAAAGTACTGCATCCCTCCCCACTGGCTTTGTGTAAGGCTTCAGTCATGCAGTGGGCAGCCACATGAATCAATTAATATCTCCTTCATTTTGACACCAGTTCACCATGGGAGGTGCACTGCAGCTCAGCCGGAGAATACAGATCTTTGTGTGTGTTTCCTCCCCTGACTGATGGCAGATTCAATTTGAGCTCACTTTATCTCCGTGCGGATTCATCTTATCTCTGACACGACTTTACATCGCATTAAATTAGATTGCTCTTAGCGGGGATGAAACCCTTATGTTCACCGGAAGCTTGTCTCATCTCTTTACACGGTCAAATCGAATGATGTCACAGAGGGTCTGCAAAACCTATTTCTAGATCGTAGTGCTGGTGACGATAAAATCCAGCGTTAAAAAAAAAAAACGCCTTGTTTGATTCGCAGAGCGTCACTGAATATGCCAGGTCTGGATGACAGAATGTCCATGAAGTCGTCACGTAATGGCGAATATGTTGCCTGGTAAGAAAGGTATCAGCGGGTGGTGGCCTGTGGCGGTGGTGAAAACTTCAGGGACGGGAAAAAAACGACAGTGTTCTCGCCCCCTGCATAATCTATGGCGGTATGAGGGAAGATACGAGGCAGTGGCCGAGGGCAAGCCAATAATGGCCATGCATTATCCCAGCAGTTTGCAGTTCACAAGGCCTGCATCTCCATCTTCCATTGCTTTCTGTGACAGAGAGCTCCGCGAGAAGCTGTGGGAATCCGAGGTGACGTGACCTGCATGGGCCTGACCCAGATGAGTTATCCTGCATGTTTTGTGTACACACACTCCTCCCTGCACATAAATCGATTGCTGACAGAGCGCTCCATCTCAATCCTAGCATGGTGGCACTGGGTTTGACTGGCTGCAGCTCTACCAAATTGAAAAACTGGTTACTGTGAATAGGCTACACCGTGTTTTTGCCAGATTGGGCCATTGGTTAACTTATCCATTAAAAGAGCGCACAAACATTTTGGGCAAAATATCCTTTTTTCCGACTTACCCAGACTGAGACAAGATGTTTGATACCGTTTTCACCTCTGTACGTCCACTGATTCTGTTCCTGATGCTAGCTTTTTGTGTTAGCTTAGCCTTTAGCGTTTTTTCTTTATAACAGTACGCAAAAACCGCCACACTTCACCACAATTAAAGGAACAATCTGTAATATGAGCTTTTCAGTAGCATTTAGTGGTAACCAGTAGAACTACAACAACACTGGGAAACTGTATCTCCTCCCCCACTCAGTCCCCAGCCTTGCTCCAATCTCTCTCACTTTTCCATAACCTTCAGCTACAACGATCTGTAGAACATACGGAATCATATTTTACAAAGGTAGCGGGTCAGCCAGTGAGTTAAGTGGAATTACCGCTAACATCACTTTGAAATGTTGACCAAACAGGTAATGTATTCCTTATTGGTCAAGCCAGACAGCTAGCAGTCCAAGCTGTAGCTATTGCTAATTAATATTAGCTATGTAATACATAACCACTTAGCTACTAACTTAGCTTGCACAGGTCCAGCTGTTAATAATCCCTGGTGGTGTGAAGACCGTCTACCAAAACAATGTATACTTTTGCACGCTTGAGATAACAGCGGACAGATTACCAGAGATTATACCACTGATATTTGATGGTCATTTTGATGCTGGGGTCAATATAAATATTACTGATTGTATCTTTAAAATTACTTAACATTTAGCTTTGAGACTACCAAAAGGTCTCAGTTTTTCACTTAAGGGATGATATTTGTGTCCTACTTTAACTCAATATAGTATATCCTAAAATGTTAGCATGGACCTTACTTTTAACATATGGTTACATATGTACATATGTTACATTCGTAGCCTACCATAATTCAGCATAGTGTACGCTAAACTGTTTGGAGCCTGTACTGAACATATATTAATGAGTTTGAATGATCAACCAGGGACACAAGAATGATTTATTATCACTTAAAATGTAAGTTGACCATTGGGTGAGTCTGTTAAAACTGCTTATTCCTTTAGGAAAACAAAATTATGATTAACTTTGACAATGTATTGTCAAAGCAGGGCTATTGATGAAATACCCAGTCAGACAGAGGTGGCAGGACTCCAAGCCAGGTATATTTTCTTCTGACAGGGTAAAATTCACAGTGCATATCAGTATTTGGCTGCTGTGCCTCTATGCTCCAGTGCATTTCAGATAAATGATAACGTGACCCTTTATGCTGCAGGAAGATAAATTCCCTTTGTAATCTTTCTATGAATGCTTAGAAAATGTATTGTGCATTAATATTAATGCACAATATATATAGTCAAATTATTCTCTGTTAGCAAAATTAAAGGGTGGGGGACTATTTCCCTTAATGTCCCTTTAGATCTCTCTTGTCTTTTTCCTTCCCTTCATTATAATTTGATGCTCCTGGCTGTCAACCCCATTTCCTCTAGAATCTTTTGCTTTGATTATTCTTTCATACTGTACTTAATACACAACTGTTTTCTTCCTTAGATTTCTTTTCATTATCTCTGGAGACACAGAGCAGAGAGAAGAGGATGGCTGCGGCCGGAAAACAAAATAGAGTAGAAATCAGTAAGGATTTTTGGGCAGCATAGAGTAAAGAGAAAAAAAAAAGGAGAATCTAATGCCTTGGTTTCTCTGTAACTCTCTGCCCTGCATTTGCAGTTACTTTGCTCGGCGGCAGATGAAAGGCCTTTGTGGCTCTCTGGAGCTCTTTTGATTTCTGTGTGTCATTCACATAGAGAGAGGAGAGAGCCTGCAAAGGACCGAGTTTGTCTGCACACGCAGAATACTAATACCATATCACTATTCATTAAACATATTGGACTCCAGCCTTGCTTCACTTCAGTTTGGCTGGTGAAACTGAATAACCAAGGTAGCAGCACACAACAGAGGCACATATGCAGCATAGCCACAGTCAGCACGTTATAGAAGAGTGAAGGAATTTAAAGGAAAAGCCACTATATTGGTGGGCAATAGTTGAGAGTGATTTCATTCAATACCTCCACAGTAATGCACTACATACCATTACACCCGTGTATTGGTTATTGAACTGAAGTCGTTTTGTCGCACCATGCAATGAAGCAGTCACATGTTTGAACATGACAGACAGTCCATGGCAGAACAACAGCTGATAAGTTCCTCAGCTCTAATGGTCCTGGAAATGAAATGGCAAGGAACCATACTTCTCTCCTCTGTCTCTGTTGGGCAAAAGCCATGGACCAATCTAGTACAGAGGCAGAAAATCAATAGCCAATCACCTAGCAAAGACATAAAGAGGTGTACTTAGTTAACCCCAGGGAGAAATGTTTCCATTGGCTGATATCGGAGCAAGATAGCAAAATGCTAACTGCTTAATAGAGAAATTTGGGATTTTTTCATGTACATTTAATTTGTGTGTATCTGTTGCTCAGCGTGTGTGTGTCTGTGTTGTCACGCACACTTTTAAGAGAAATTGCAGTGCCCAAGAGATGAACCTCAGGGAACTGGAGTGAATAATAGCAAGGCTCTCACAACACACAAGAGTATGATCAATGGTTTCTTTTACTTTTATGCCAGCCCTGTGAGAGCATGTTGCTCCTTACTGCTTTAGGCCTCCCTTTGAAACACTGGGCTTGGTTTAGCATGGACATAAAAGGAAAGGGGGGGGGAACAAAAGCCTAACATGAAATAGTTTAACTACCCTACCACTACTAACCCCCCCGCCTCCTACACACACTCGCAAACACGCTGGACCTGTCTTTCCGTAAGCAAAATGGGGCATTTCAGCCCATTATAATGTAGAATTATATTATATATTGGTTGTTTCTCCACTATGTAATTTTGCAACTCTTTACATAACGTTGGGGCCGAGAAAGAGATATGTAAGAGACAGAG
>OMLF01010684.1:34076-51762 GCA_900302615.1 Holocentrus rufus
CCCATTCCTGTTTTTTCTGTAAATCCTGGACAGAGGGGCTGCGTCACCAGTTGGGTTGTTTCAAATTTCAGACACCACATGCAACCCCAATTCACCCACTTTAGCCAAAATTACATCATTTTGACCGCCCACATTCTGTTGTGTCAGATTCTGCATGAAGCATAATCCATCTTTAAGTCACTATTGCATGCAGTGCAGCGTAAGGCAGGACTTCCACCCTGACTAGAGCTGTTCTAGTAAAATGGCTCTGAATGGGTGCTCCCATGGACCCTCCAGCTTTGTGATGGCACTGAGAAGTGTATCAAATACTGTTTCAATCTCTCCCATTCAGTTTGGATTACTGAGGCCTTGGCAAATGGCTAACATCCCTCTCAAGCTCTTTTATTCACTGGGTGACCACTTATGCCTTGCTGATAGGAGCACTGTCACCCTGGAAGCTGCCACTGTAATAGATAACAGCTCCACCGCTCCTGCAAATGCAATATTATTTTTGTTGATAGTACTTTCTGTGTGTTTTCTGTCCTTCCCTTCAATAGATAATTTTGGTTGCTTCCAATTATTGATAAAGAAAGCCGAGGGAAAAACTGAACTCTGAAAGTGAATATACATCCTAGGGGAAGCCAACACCAGCTCAGTGGAAAATGAAAATGTCACAACCAAGTGAAATATCACTTTAAACGCCGCTAAGATGGGAGCCTGAGCGCAAACACCCTCAGAGTGTGTGTGTCTGAGGTTGTGCGTGTGTGCTAGTCTGCACCATCCATTGGGAGTCTTTACACATCTAATCATTTTAGTCCCCTGAGTCGGCGTGCTAATTAGGTCTAAAATATACATCATAGTTTCCCTCGTCTCTTTAATTAAAAGTTGATGCTACTTATTTAGCAATCAAGTGATATGACACTTTTTCATGCTTGGAAAAGTGGACGCAAAAGTGTGCCTCAAGTGCTACATAAATGACAGAAAGGGCCCAAAATTGAGTAAAGATGTGGATTACTGTTGCCTTTTTACCTGACTGAAAGGGAAAAACTATACAACTCGAAAAGATGTTCGAGTTGGGGTAGTCATTTCAAGTATTCTTTGGCTTACTCACATTTGTTTTTATATTTGATTAAATTTTCACATGGTGCAGGGATTTTAATGATCTATGCTAGGGAAATGAGAAGGAAGAGACAAGCTTGTGAAAATGAGATCACACTACTTGACAAACCACCACTACCAATTGAAATAAAAACAACTGGACTTTCAGAAAGGTTCAGTTTAATCTTTTTCATATAGGAGAACCTGATATTGTTAATGTAATGATTTCCAAGATTCTTGTTTTGGCTGATATTGCTGTAACCTTTGTTGATAAGGGGTAATTACTTTGCTCTCAGCTGCAGTGTACACTCAATTTAGTGACAGTGGAACCAACCGGTGTCAGAAAAAAAAACAAGTCAAACAACCCTGGTAACCGTATGAGTAAGAGAGCAAAGTGGCTGTATGGGCATGATACATGATATGGTATAGCTGTCATAACTTAACTCTACGACGTTTAATCCGTCTTGTATTTAAAACTGTCCTTTGCTTTTTCTGTGCAGTAAATAAAAACAAAATGCAGCCCCAGCAGATGAAAACAAATGTCTCTCTCTAAAACGGATAGTATACTACTGTAAATGTGTTTTTGGCACCATGGGTTTAACAACTGTTTATTTATTATGTTACTCTTATGTATCTCTAACATGCTTTTACTGAAAGAGAAGCCATAATTGTTGCTTCATTGACTAAAGTCTACTATGGACTAAATGCAACATTTGCATGCACACTCATAAACAGATTATAATCAGATTTAAGCAGTTACCAGATTATTCAAGTGGTCATCTAAAAAAAGACGTTATGAGACTATAAGAAATCTAATACGTTTTTCCCCAGGTTTCAAGTTTATTTGTTGCATGTTGGCTATAGGCTAGCAGTCTTTTTATTTGTTTATTTGTTTGTTTGCTTTCTGTATCTGTATATGTAGATGTGCTTGAAAAAAGAGAATAAGCAAATTGACACAATAAATGAGCCTAAAGTGAACACACAATGTCGGTTACAACACTAAGGACAGTAAAAACTTCACTGTCTGTTCTACATGATAACTGAGGAATACTTATAATTTTTGGCCAGTGTAACCAATGATGCAATATAATGAAACAAAAACACATCTGTGCCAGCCTAGTCTAACTACAGAGTGGTAGAAAAATTATTGCCACCTCGAGCAGAGTAGCAAAGCTTGGGGAAGCTAAGAGTAGGCTACAGTGCGGTTGGTGAGTAACAGTCCTGGGTAAGTCAAGAACGGGGGGGGGGTGTGATTACCAATTTACCATGTGTAACCTGAGGTTTTTGAATTATCAGACTAACACAA
Organism: Holocentrus rufus; assembly: GCA_900302615.1. Lineage (NCBI taxonomy): Eukaryota > Metazoa > Chordata > Actinopteri > Holocentriformes > Holocentridae > Holocentrus > Holocentrus rufus. The sequence goes on from OMLF01010684.1 coordinate 36,460, forward strand.
AATGTTGGGTTCATCATGTTTCCCCTACAATTTTTTCTTTCATTGACAGCACAATTTGGGGAAGGGCATTTTCAGCAGCACGACTGAATACTATAGGAATGCTATAGGTGGCAATGAGGTCCTGTCCTTCGTGGGCGAATGACTAAAATACCATTACGAGGAGTTCTCCCTGCTTAATGTGAAAAACAGCCTCTCAAACAAAAATGAAACTTTAAATGCAATCCCCATATCACATGACTGACCAACTGATGAAGCTAAAAAGAGACACATCTGCATGTTCTTGATTACTTCTTATCTTGTGTTTTTCATTTTGGAAAGGCAGTGTCGATGTTTTGGCTTAATCACTCCTTTATAGCTGCCTTTTCTGTTTCCCTGGATTTTCATTCAAAGAAGTTTGAGTTTCTGTAAGTATCATTTTTTATTCCGCTACTGCTCATGCCACCTAGTCAGTTGATCTTTGATCTACTCCAAACAAACCACTGTTGCCCACACTGGAGACATAAAATGCATCATTTTTGCACTGGAGAGTATTTTTCCTGAAAAGGATCTGCTAGATACCGTCAAGAACTGGCTAAAGGTCAAATCACTATTGTATAGCATCAATGCTATCAAAATGTAGGCACAATAAAGATGAAGCATGGGCATGATGTAATGTAAAGCATGGTAGAGAGCAAACGCTGTTTTGCCATTCTTTGATATTAGAGATGGAGTCTGAGAGATTACAATTACTTCTCTCATTTTTAGTTTTAGCTTGGACAGAAATACCACAAAATACTGAGTAAATTGTTGGATTTTACTGAGCAAGAAACTTGATTTGCCTCTTGAGAAATCATGGTCTGAATTGCCTGGGAGAGCATGTGGACATGAGAGGGTTTAATAATGTGTATCGTTGCCTGTTATGTCAAGAACCTACATACTTATAGCTATGCAGAGTCAGGTCTTACACATATTATGGCCATACTTTGCCTACTTGTCCTTATGCTTTACTGATTGCTTACCCTCTTAGGAAGGGCGAGACCTGCAGCATGTCAAAGAAAGCTCATTTCTGCCACTTATGCCCACAATCTCATTCTTCCGTTCAATACCCAAAGCTTTTGAGGGTCAGAACGAAGATGGAATGGTAAGAGAACTTGGCCACACAACTCCTACCATGATACAGTGTCTGTATTCCTGTAGCTACTACACTCATCTGCTCGTCCATCTCATGGTCCCTCTTTCCTTCAGTCCTGACTAAGACCCCAAGATACTTCATCTCTTTCACTTGGGACAGTTACTCCCCTTCACCTGGATTGGGCATTTTTTCTGAGAGACAACCATGGCCATTCAGATTTGGAGGTGCTGATTCTCATCTAAACATTCCAGACTCAACAAAATCATTCTTGTGTATGGTAGAGGTCACAGCTTGATAAAGACAAAAGGACATCATCATCTGTGAAAAGCAGGGATGCTACCCATGTGTCACCAAACTGGAAACCATCCAGACTTCAGCTGAGCCTTGATATCCTCGCCTTGAACATCACACACATAAGCGGGGACAAGGGACACCCATGTTGGAGTCCAACATTTGCCTTAATTGAGCTTGGACATGCAAACCCAACTCTAACTGAGTATAAGGACCTCATAGCTTGTACTAATTTACCCGTTACCTGATACTCATCCAGTATCTCCCAGTTTATTCCTGGGTATATGAACATAAGACTTTTTCAAATCTACAAAACATGGTAAACTCCCATGCCACCTTCACTATCTGTGTAAAGGGAGGTTGAAAAGCTGGTCTGCTGTCAGAAACCTTATTGTTCCTCCAGAATCCAAGGTCCAGCTAACGGTCGGAGCCTCCTTACCAGCATCTCTGGACAAATCTCATCCACCCCTTTATTCAAGCTTTATTTTCATTTGATTTTACAGACTACACTGTAGCTGGTGGAACATCAGATTAACAAAATTGTAAGCTACTGGTTGAATTTTTTTTGAGAAGACACAGAAATCAGACAAAGAAAAAGTGGGACTAAGATGCTCCCTTGTGTCCTGTCTCAACTCTTCATAATTTTCACAATAGGCAATTCTGATGCAACTTTACAAAACTTGACTAGCGGCCTCTCATTCACATGCAATGCTTTCATTTCTAAGCGGTAAATTAAATTTTTTACATTTGTTTTTATTTACTTAATACTTAAAGCTGCTGTAGGTAACTTTCTAGAGGAAGTGGAACTTCGTCAGAAATTTGAACTCAAAAAGCTTAAACAGCACCGACCTGAGATTCAGTACCTTCTCCAAGTGCTTCCTACCCATGTGCACACCAAGCGGCAACTTCCAGGGCTGAAAAATGAAGCCAATGCTTAAGTGCCACAAACTGCAGACTGTTATACTGTAGACTGGAACTCATTAGCTTGCTAATTAGCCAGTTAAAGCTAACCAACTATGCAGCCAGCAAACCTACTCTGCTAACAATGCTACCGCCGTTAGCCACAGTTCAGTCAGCCAACTCACAGATAAAGTTATGGAAAGCATTCACAGATATAACTACGTATAGCACAAATAATTAGTTTGGCGTCTAGGCTTTGACTATCCCACTCTCTGCGGCCTACTGAGCTTATGCGAACAGAGCAGAGAGTGATAGGATACCCCCCCTTGGAGGAATATTCAGAGCCCACAGGTGGATGCTGGGGTGGAGGTGGGGTTAACTAAGCAGCAGGCAATGAGCATGTGATGCAGCAGCAGCAGACAAGGCCAAGTGTTTGCAGCAGTGTGTTTGCAGCGGTGCAGAGCAGCAGAGCAGGGATAGGTGCAAGGCATAAGCAGCTTAAATAGACTGCCTCATTGCAGAGGGGCGTAGCATCAAGCAGATATCACGTGAGCATGGGAGAGTATGTGTGAATGTATATGTCAATGTATATGTCAATGGCGCATGTCTTGAGTTTTCTGCCTGAACTAGCTCCGCAGGCTGCGCTCCATTTCTGCCGGCCGGTACTGAAAACAAGTAACAGATAAATCTGACAGGGCACTTAGAAGAAAAAATATGTTTGCAGAAAAATAGATTTTAGCCCATCTGTTATGGAATAAAGTAAACACAGACACCTGAATTTAATGTGCAAATTAGGCTATAGGCCACAGGAAATTTGCTCTTTGTTCTTTTTATGTGTTGTTTTGTGTGAATTCTGTGAAAATGAAGCTATAGACAATTTAATTAAATTTTCCAGCAACGCTGCCAATAGAGTATACCACTTACCAATAATTTTTTTTCATTATTTTTATAGATCAGTGGCAATTTTTACTCTTACTGAGGTTGATAGGATGCTAAACTGAAGTATTTGACTGTTAGGCTACACGAAATATGAAAAAGCTAAATGAGCTAACAAAGCAATTATATAAGAACGATTGGGATGACAGTGATGTCCTCATAATATGTAATAGTTATTTCTCAGTAGTAAAGACAAAAGTACCAGAAATATAAATGCTTATTTATTGCAATGTGTAATAATGACAAAATGGAACTGGCTGTTTTTTTCTAAAAGGGACCATTTAAAAGGGAAATATGTGAAACATTGACAGTGCATACAAAAGTATAAAGTCAAATATATAACTGTAAACCAAAATACACACAACCAGGGCAAATGTTAACATTTATATAAGACATGGGGCCATGATGAGGAGAAGCAGAGATGGTGAAGATGAAAAGATGAACATCTGTATCTCTGGATCAGGGCACATGGTCTTCATGGCCAGAGGTATTGGAGGTGAAGATGGTGCAGGTCTTTACTGTGAGGAACTTGATGCTGCTGTAGTGAATAAGGCAGACATCCACTGTTGCTGGATGTCTACCAATGTCCTCAGGGTCTCTGCTGCTGCTCTGTGGTGACCACAGAGCAGCAGAGGGAGGGGAAATGGGAGGGAAACAATTATAAGTGGTAAGTACTAAGGAAAATGGAAAAAGTATAATTAACAGTAAAGAGTGGGTCATTGTTTTATGTTTACAATATTCCTATGTCAAAGACATAAGAAGGTAAAAAGAGGGAAGCAACACTCCAGGATTTTCATGACAATGCTGTTGCTGTGTGTGGCGGGGCTACCAGCTTTTTAACTGGCCATGGCCTTAATGAAGACATGTTACTGAAAGATATGTAAACACCTTTCTATTACAAATATGGAAATCTCCTTCCTCTTTAACATGCAGAAATAAAGTCAGTAAATGTGATTAACCACAACCATAGTAAGAACAGTATCACCCAGCCAACTACTGTTTTTTGTGAGTAGGTGACAACCAAACAAACTATGGCTCTGAAGTCCGGGTAAAAATATAGAAAAGTTATGAAATACATTTAGATTTCCAGCATTAGGTAGCTATAAGCACAAAAGTACGTTACTTCAGCTTCTAAGTTAACGCGAAATGCTGGTAAGTTAGACAAATTTCTAAAAGTCTGGAGAAAATTTTAAATGGTAATTTAACAAACAATTGGTAATAAAACTTAAAGTATGAACCTTTTGCAATGTAATCTCAACAACAGATAACTGATGAGTCCAACATTAATTTCAGTGTTTCAGATTAACTTACCTTAAATAGCTGAAATAACCAGGAATAACAGCGTAGGATGCTGCAGGTGCATCGCTCTTGTCTGCCACTGTGAAATTCCTCTACTGCCAGTTATCACCATAGCACATAGCTTAGCTTGAGCTTAGCTTAGCATCAGTGGTCCCTGACTTTGAGGTAGGTGGGCGTTCCCACAACCACCAGGCTTCCCTCGGCCGCCTCAGTTTCAGCCCTGCCCCGCCTCTTTGCCCATATTCAGATGAACTAGCAGTTGGTTGGAGCCAGCCCCTGCCAAGATGGCAATGCTCAGACCTCCTCACTTGAGCTTCAAAAACCTCTCCTCAGAAACCAATGAGTGAAATCTCAGAGACTACATCCATATTTTTATCCAGTCTATGGTGCACGCTCGTGCACACTCATGCATGTGCCTCAGTTGCCAATGCGATGGGGGATTATGAACTGGCGGGCCGGCTTCCTTCGCTGCCATTCTGCAGCCACAGTAAACTCCACAAAGGTCCCACATCAGTCCTGTCCTAGCCTCTCTGCATTAGCTACCAATTAAATTCCGTATTGATTTTAAGATTCTGTTGGTTACTTACAAGGCCTTACATGGCATAGCCCCTAGCTATATCTATGACTTATTGTCACCTTTAAATAATGCTAGGTCTCTCAAGTCCTCAGAACAAGGCCTTCTGACTATACCACGCTCAAATTTGAAATCTAGAGGAGATTGTGCATTTGCCATCAGAGCCCCCAAACTCTGGAATAAGCTTCCCCAAACGGTCAGAAGTGCAACCTCAGTTGAAAGTTTCAAACAGCATCTTAAACTTTTTTTTTTTTTTTTTTTGCTTTTAAATGATTTTATTGTCTTGCAATCCGTTATTTATTGCTCTCTTCCTATTTGTGGTTTTGTTACTTCTTAACTTAGACACTGGTTTGTCTTGGTGTCATTTATTTATTTATTGTATTTTTTGTGTAATTGCTTTTATATTCTATACCATTGTTTTTTGATTTTATTATTGTTCTTGATGCAGATTTTTTGCTTGTTGTTTAATTTGTCTGCAATTTTTTTATGTCATATGGTGTGAAGCACTTTGTAACCCCTCGTTTTGAAAACTGCTATATAAATCTTACTTACTTGCTTACTTACTAGGTCAACATACTGTGGCTCTGGTAGACTAAGCGTGGTCAGAGAAGCGTATGCAGCAGCAGTGCGTGTTGCGTATGCGTGGGACGTGATTGGCGCTTCCTTCCCTGATTGGTTGTTACATACAGGCACGGTGGATTTCAACAAATGAGATTACAGCCCAAGAAGCAGCCCGGAAGACCGGATTTTGTTCTCAGTGTATTTAGTTTGGCTCAGACTGTGTGTATAATAGTGATTTGTCAAAACTGTTAAGTAAGAAAGTTAACCACAGGAGCTTTGACTCTTTTGACTCTTAAAAAAATATTATAATCTACACAGGCTTTTATTGATATGTTTTCATTTAAATTTTACATAAAAAGATATTTTTAATCATGCATAGTGTTTTGAAAATAAATTATCTGAAAAATCAACAAATCCCTCTGCAAATTACCAACTTTTTATTCTTCAGAATGAAACAGGAAAATACACTCTGACTAATAAAAATGAACTAACATGTAAATTTACACATTTTAAAATTAATGATCAGTTAGTCAGAATATGTTGACAATTACATGAATAAAATTATGTTTGTGTCCATATTTAACATAAAATTTAATTCTTAGAAGATAATAACCACCAAACCCACCCATGATTACCCAGTCAAAGAATTTTAGTTGGTCTCTGTATCAGTGGAGAGTTTTAGTGTCCATAGATAGTCCAAATGCTGTTTTCAGAGGCTATTCCACCTTGACAAGTTTTTAAAATTTAAAGACATTGTATATCAAAGGGAAAAAATACTTGACTGTTGGCAGTGTCATTCTAAAACTATAGGTATCTGCCTTCAACTCCATAGTGGTCAGCCCCTATTGGGTGACTGATGTGAAGTGACAGGCTGAATACAGAGATTGACAACATCTGAACATCATATCACAATGGGTGGCTATAGCTACAAAATCATAAAGAGGGTCATGCTGATATGACAAACTGAGGCCACAGAGCAACAATGTAACATCTGTCATGGCTGAACTACTAAGGGAGTTTTCATTTTTCAGAGTGAGCCCACTCAAGTGACCTCCCATTTATTTCCACGCTGGTTCGAGAGAAAAAAAGAAAATGGCCTTCAGAAGATTTCATTTTCTGTTGTGTTGTCTTTTCCACTATTCTACTTTCAACGAAGCTGTAAGACAGAAAGTAGTACACAGAAAACAAACATAGCTGTTAGCTCTGGCTGTGAGGTCAGATAAAGACGGTCCAAGTTGCACTGGCAGTAGCGATAGCTTGGAGGGGTAAAGGGGGTCTCGCTGTGCTTGGCATGCCTGAATTCCATCAGAGGCTCACCTGTTTCACATTAACACCCCTGGAAACTCTCTCAGGTTCACACTCTGCAGCCTGAAACACTTGACCCGGTCATGATTGATGGAATAGCACTGCACAGGGCAACCAATCACTTTACACTTTATCAGATGGATGCACAGGCAGTATGGCTTTACAGTAGGGCTGCCGATGCCCATCTGCTGCCATCACCCAGCCCTGCACATATTTTGATCTGAACAGAGATCAATTTATTCTCAGGGTCATTTATCATGGCAGGGACAGTTTCTATCAACTTTAAATCACTTAGTGGTACTTGAAGTATTTGTCCCACATGAACATACAGATCTGTTTATGCAGGCAATTCAAAATCTCATTTTCTGTACACTATTAGTCTCCAACAATTTTCTTTTAGTGATTTATCTAATGCGTGTTTTTTTCCAATCAGTGTGTGATTTGTGCAAATGTCGGAAATGCCTGTAGAGTAACGCATACGAACAATGAACAAAACAATCTACTCAACTCGGCAAGGGAATTAAGTGGTACTGATTGCTTGCATGCAATCATAACTCTCTGTAATACGCCTTGCAGATACGATTTTAAAAGACAATTCTGGACTGAATCTAATGGTCTGACATCCAGCAACATTTTCAAAAGTCTACAACATGGCTTGCATCGATAATCACCCCATACACACTCATCAGTGATCTCCCATGGACAATAGGGTGAACCAACCTATTAGAAATGAGTCATGTTGAAACAGGTAATCCAGATACACTCAAAATCATACAACAACAGGGGTCATGGGGAACAGTTGTCCAATCACTGGACTGACAGAGGCACATTTGAGTATAACACTAAACATCCAGTGATACTCACCTACCTAGGATTTTTAACCCTGGAAAAAGAGAACTGTTTATATAACAGTGCCTAGTATATTCTGTCTCAAAATGCATCTCAATATCAGTTAACATCCCAAAAAAAGCATGTTTCACCATTTGATGTACTTTTGCACCCATTCTCCAGACTACTTTTCTTCCTCTTGGTCTCATCCCAGTCTCCTCTGCATTTCAGTCTTGTCTTAGACTTGAGGTCTACAGGAGTCATTAGCCCTGCTCCGTCAAAGTGAAAAAATAAACCTTGCAGCAACTGTGAAGCCGTCTTATTTACACAGTGTATCATGAGTGTTAATGTTCACTGTACACGCGACACCTTTTGTGATGTCACGCTCCAATTTCTCTCATTGAGGCGGGGGGAGCAACTGGATTTAGAAAATGGAGTTAAACTGAAATTTACATTCATTTAAAATATTTTACCTGTTAAATCTGATATATTCTTTCCTGCACATTAATTCATACAGGATGCTAACCTAAAAGTTGCTCTTTAAATGTGTTTACAAGATGGTGATGGTTAGCTGACCACATCCTACAACTGAACAAACAGCCAAGGCAAGTCAACCTGCTTATGCTGGTGACTTTGGGCATTTTAGTGCTGTTCTTAGTTGGTTCACCATTTATCACGTTAACCAGGGTCAGACCCGCCCCTTCAGGTTAGTTGAGATAGGCAAATAAACACAACCAGCTGCTCACATCTGCTCTTACACAAGAACTGAGCACTGCAGGCATCCTGTCTGGTATTGATTTTACAGTTAAAGTTTTTGCAGAATTTGAGCATCGACATTACTCTAGCTCTCTTTTCAAGCAGGCCACAGAACATCTTGTGATATTAAACAGTGTCTTTAACCTTTTGCCTTTGCAAATGTTCCCAAAGATGTTAAGTGGGCCGGGGTTGAGGTCTGCAGCGCTTTTTGCCCTTCCCAGGACTTCACACAGGCCTGATAAAACTCTGATGCATATTTAGGCTTATTGTCCTGGAAAATGAATCCTCTCCCACACAGAATTGAGTTCTCTTTGGACATTGTGTAGTTTATCTTATTAAAGTGTCCATCTCCAGAATAGGTAAAACACTTCACATTTTTGACTATAGGTTGTACTGACCTCTTATTTGGTCCCAAACTGCTTCATTAAGCTCCTCTGATACTGCTACAAACAACTGTAAAATACTTTTCAACAGAAGTCCTTTCTCAAAGTGAAAGCACTGGCAATAACATCAGTAACACATAGTCAGCATCTGTTATTAAAAGACTCAAACAATTCACACTGTGTGTTAAAAGTGTTTAGGTGAAATGTGGTGTGACAACAGAGAAAACTTTATCAAATGATGTAGAAACAAGACATTTAGCTATTTTTCAGTTTCAAATGAGCATTTCCCAACGACCCAAAGGTCTTGATCAATTCTTTAATCATGTAGTCTTGAATGTCAGCTGATTTGAATTCAACCCTGTTTTCAAACATCAGCAAAATTATTGATTATCAGCAGCCTGTCACTGCTCAATACATCCCGGCCTCATCCCTCCTCAGCTGAATCTCTGCAGTTCTTTAAAGGATATTTAAATTCAGAGCGAGCAGAGAGCTACCTTGATTTGATGGCTGGGTAAACAGACTGACAGAACTAGATAAACAATTACTGTTTATATTTTGTGAGATTAACTTTATTGAAGGTCTTGGATGACAGCTGGAAAGACACTGCAGTGCTGGGCAGCATTTGCTAGCCTGTTGTTACTTTGAGTGCAGGACAACACAGCTGATGCAGGCCACCACAACCTGTCATTTTATTTTTTTCCCCCTTGTATTTTAAAATACAATTATAAAGGGAGAAGGATTTCTCTTTTGCAAAATTCAACTACCGTGCATTTATGCTTGTCCGCAGACTGTCTTGTGCCTGCAATTTTGTGCAGCAAGTGCATAAGAGGGTGTCACTCCAGAGGAAGAAACAAAAATTACATGTCAGTGTAAAAAGAGGATCGTAAACCAAAACAAGAGGTGAGTGAAATAGAGCGCTCTCAAGATGTCAGAACAAAGTCATGGCTCTGACATTTATTCAAACGCGGCAAATCCACTTGCTTTCATGGGATTTTGGCGGGACGGCGTGGAGTGTCCTTGTTTTTGCTGCCTCTTTGCATGCCAACTTGTAACGTCTCCGTACGTCTCTGTACTGCGCTGGACTCCTGCCGAGCTTCCCGAGATCAAGGATGGCTTAAATGGTATAGATTATAGATTAAGTAAAGCGCTTAGCCGGCCACATCCACAAAGGAAACACATTATGGGAGAACAGAGGAAAAATTACTTTTCATGTGCGTTTTTTACTGGCCACTGCTCTTACTCAGTGGGAGCTCTCAAATCATTTTCAGCACACACACACAAATTTGACATGAAGCAGAGATGATAGCTATGCTAACCCACTTTTTTGACAGCCGTGGAAAATGTGTAAATTTCCATTCCTGGGGTATCTTTGTGCTTTAATTTTTATAACCGCAGGCATTAATAGTACAATATCTACTGTATACACTCTAAATACGGCCCGTGCCATAAAAGTGATGATAATGTTGGTGTTAATTGGGCTATACTGCCTCTGAATTCATGTTCGTAATCACAGTCTTTCATTAACATTCAGCAGTGCTAAACTGTGGGCCGGAAGGGCCATGTTTGATGGATGTCTCCTCCATTAATTGATACGTTGGGATTTTGTGCGAGAGGGAGTCTGCCCCCGGGCTCCATGGGTCAAAAGTTGAATTTCATCTTCAGGCAGGGAACCTAATAGCTTTTGCAAATGATCTTTGGGATTTTTTTTTTAGAACTCGGTATGTTAATTAAATCGGATGCAGCCACTGTGAGGGTTACTTGCATGGGGTAACTCTTCAAGAGAATGAATATAGTGATTATGAGGCATGATGGGTACATAGACAGAGCCTCTATGTCCCATTCAGCTTCCAAAGGTGATGCGACCAGGAGGCAGCTCCAGTTCAATCAAGCGATTGCGGAGGTGATTTGCCTTTAATTCCTCTGTTGGAATGACCTCAAGGACAAGTACATGCTTAAAATTCATATCATTATTCCTTATACAGAGGTAAGTGTGTACTGCAAGCATAGGCATGGCAGTGTTTCATGGTTACACAAACATGTCTGCGATCACAGCTAAGATAAACGCTGTTCATAAATATTCATCATCCAGCGTGAGTGATGGTAAATTTGGTGGAATAATCAGTAACCAACTTAATCCGAAGAGCTTCAGGAGGAATGACAATCTGCTTAACTCAAACATTGAATCCTATACATGTTGAATTAATCAAAGAACACAGAGCAGATATTTTATCTGGTCAGTGGCTGGACACCCATTTTCGGTAAGGGAGAAGAAAAAATATCGCACCCTGCTGGGAGGCCTCATCAGCAATTCACAAAACAAACATTGCATTTCAGCAGGGAGTGCTGCATAGAACAGCTCACATCTGTACTCATCCGAAAAACAGGGCTCCCACGGTCATGGAAACCCTGGAAAAGTGATGGAATTAAGTAAAATCATCAAAAGTTTTGGAAAAGTCATGGAATTCAATTTTGTTGCCTGTAATGAAATGAAATTACAGTAATCATCCATGGATAATCTTCCATGTAACTTTTCAATGTGTAAGTCAGACTTTCTGTAGCTGTTGGCATATCGTAACATGTCGATGCTTGACTACATTATGCTCCCTCAGTTTCACTTCTGTTCATGTATTTTTAGGTTGTGAATGGTCGTGTAACCCTGTAAAAAAACAATATGCCTTTATGTTTATCTCCAATTAAGGTGAACAGAATCACATAAAATGAGACTGATATTATCAGAGGGGAGTTGCATTTCCAAGCTTTGGTGAAAGTCATGCAGCCCTTCTCATTATGCAGCCCTGTCTGCAGTGCTGTCCTACAGTACGTTATGTAGTGATGCTGGGCGCAGAGAGGAGCCAGCACCATTTTACATTTCACACAATTTAGTTCACAGATATCCCTCCACCCGGCCCGATCTCCGCTTCAAACTTTGCTGACAAAAACAAAATTTGCAAAGTGGCTCAGTGATAGGATGATAAAATGGAAATGATATAATGAGAAAAACAACATCATTACACGGCCGGCACAAACTAGACAAACTCGTGTAAACAAGGCGGCCAGCATCCTGCATACCCAAGCAAATTGAAGGTGCTGGGATTTATGCAGTGTGGTTTGCATGTTCAGAAGACCTGATAAGACCCACAGCAGCATAAACATAAAGTTATGTAATAATAGTCCAAGCTAATGTGAGTTTTGAGTTATTATGTGATAGGGCACTTGCACTGATGAAAACCAAGAGATGTGACAAATTTGATGAAGTCTGATTTGGTTGGATTACTTTTTGGTTGATTTTAAAATGCCTGTTGTAGACACGCTGCCTTACCTGCCCTCAATCTAAGTATCATATTTCACAGTGTTTGGAGCTGTAGGCAATTTTTTGATAGGCCACACCTTTTTGCATCATATATCAGTCCATTAATGCTGTTCCACTTTGGTGACGGTTGGTCTGAAATTGAAAAATGAATTGGGGATATAAAAAGAATATACTGATGAAGCACATTCAACTGTATAAGGTCTATAGTGTTGGACTTAAAAGCTCTAAAGCTATAAATGGATTTTGTCCCATAGCCCCACTCATCATTATTGTTTTCTTATTTTTTATTATTCATGTTTTATTTGTCCTGGTTCAGTCTTTAAATCTTAAATGCTTGCAAATGTACAAGAAAAGGACATTAAAAATCAAGTTTTTTATAACAGTCTTACATTTTAAACTTCTTTAGACAGGCTCTTTCATTATATTTTGACAAGATCTTATGTAACATGGAGGGTGTTAATTTATGAGTCGCTGCAAGCCTCAACTTTCCTGCTTTACTCTGTAAGGAAGACTAATTTCCTTGGATCTGCTATACATCACGTTTGCAGAGGAGCTCCAGCAGAAATCCTTAGCCCAATTAACAGCTGATAACACATAATTAAAGTGACCATTGTTTGTGTGAAACATCGCTGCACATTCGCCTGGGCTGTGAAGATATGTTTGTGACTCTATATTTATCTGCAAGTAACACTTCCTGATTACCTTTGCTTTTGTTAGATGATGCAAAACTAATTCATATTTGGAGAGATAATTTGTTTGGGCCTTTGTCCTCTGGTGCAGACAATTCTGGGTTGTGCAAGTTCTTTTTTCAAGCACTGGCAAGTGGATGCTATTTTTGTTGCAAATTGCAGTTACTTTAGTTTGGTTCACTTCGGCAAGAGAGAAAAATGACTGAGGATGCAGTTGAACATGTACAGATTAATGCTTAGGCATGTTGCACAAACTTAGCCTTTTTAGCTGTAACATAAATTTTTACTGAGAATGAAAAAAGATCTGCTATTTCTCTGTGAAATTTGGATCTGAAGGCTTGCCGTAATGCACCATTTGTTCCTTCTCCTGTGTATGTCGAACATTTAATTCTTAAATGCTTTAGGGACACGTGGAGGTCGGACGTACAAGTGTTATAAAGCTGATATCACAGGTGACAATATATTTCAGGATGCAAATAGGACTCCTAATTTGCATTCAAATCGACACAGCAACTCATGAGAAATGTGTTTGCTTAGCAGCAGATTCATAATCCTTCTGCGCACCAAGAATTCCCTGACATCAATGTCAAAGCCAAGAAATGAGTTGAAAAAAAAAAGGAACCAGCATCTCTGTACTCTTTGAAAAACAGAATAGCCATGCTCTCTCTCATTTGTCTCAGCTGAGTAAATTGCAAAACCACACATCTGAGCATGCATTAGGTCCCATCTGTTTATCTATATATTATAGTTATATAGGCTATAGAAGTCCTGTCCCCTTAAACTACCCGCATATTAGTGCTTTATTAGTTCTGCTAAGCGTGTGTGATGAAGCAGCAAAGGTTTCCATTACGATTCAGCCGACTTGCCTGGAGGCAGAATGTCTCTTGCAAGGGACTCTTTTGATTGCTTGAACACTCAACAAGTTGCTTTGTCTATCAAGAGAAATAAAAATGTATCGATTTGCACCAGATAAGACAGAATGGAAGATTAATGAGAGTCTAAACAGCTCTTTGAGACAGTAAAGCAGTGCTTAAAGGACCAGTGCAATGACAATCACATTTCCCAGTCTCACAGCTTCGTATAACAAATGGCCCGTCGGTGTAAAGGGAGCCAAAACATTCAGACAGTCTTGTTTGTTCACAGTAATTAAACTAACATCTCAAATTGAACATTATGGTAGTTTATTGATGCTTAAATTCAACACATACCACCATTAAAGGGGTAAGAAACTAAAATATGTAAGTTTTTCGTAAAATGTTTTTATTGTCATCACTGGGTGTAGAAAACATTATGAAAACACAAGAAAGTCTTTTCTGCACAGAGAGAGGCCTACAGTATCCTGAGTCAACTAACAGTAACTGTTAGCTTGGTAGCATGGCACGCTGAGGATTATTTTACCAAGGTAACGTTATATCAAAGCACACTTCAAGCTAATATCGAGCTTTAGCTAGTGATGGCATAGGTCATGGACTTTCTCACATCAACTTTACTACACTACAAGCCTCCAAAGAGTACATTTTTAACAAGTGAGCTCTACAGCAATGCTAGCTAGGAACAACATTTGCTAACATTGTTGCAGTGCTATTAAGAGCCGTAGCTCTTTCAATTCCAACAAGCAAGACATTTCACTTTTCTGGGCAGTTGGTTGATCTTACCAAAGTCCAGACAATATTGTTGCTCTGCGAGGGAACTAAAGTCTACCCAGCCCTGCTGGAATGGATTACTATAGAAAATGCAGACCGTAAAAACACTTTATTACAATTACTGACTTGAGGAACTCTCAAATCTTGGTGGGCAATCAAGATTGTGCTCAAGACCAATGCTAAATAAGAAAATTCCTGTTTTTAAAGGTCTACTAAGTCATTTGTAGACAAAAAATAACAGATAATAATAAAAATGAATAATTACATAAATAAATATGTTTAAAATGATGTACACTCGCATGAGATGAGGAGTCAAATTGCTTTATATGATGAGAAGGGGCTATTTTATTCACATTTTATTCTACATGTTGCGGGCCGCGACTACATGGAGGCCTCCATGAGTGAAACAACTAACTAATGTCCACAGAAGAAGACGAGCTTCGCGATCATTGGCTGGAGCTGCTGCCATGTATTCTGCCCGGATTAGTTGGTGCTGTTTCCGTGTCAGGTGCACCACATTTCAATCTGGATGTACAAAATAATGGAAGACCATCATTATGCAGCAGGGTCTGAAGCAGTCAGTAAGTAGGGAAACAACTCAGAGACCAGAGAAGGCGGATGCCAAGCATCGGCGTAGCTTTCCAAAGATGGAGAGATCTTATGCAGAAGAATGGCCTTCAAAGTGATGCCGAAGTTGCTTGCTTTCTGCTGGATAGG
>OMLF01010685.1:0-13786 GCA_900302615.1 Holocentrus rufus
CCTCGATCCAAACTCCTGAACACGTCTGACCTCGGGCTTACAAGCGGAGCAGCTGCAGGGTCCTGAAGCTGAAGTCCCAGTCTGTTTCTTTCTCCATTGCTTCAGAGTGTGTTCATATCAACTTGAAACTGAAGCAATAACTAAAGGGTCCATGTAGGCTGATGAACCTTCGAAGTTTGTTCCAGTGTTTGATGACCATGTTCGAAACATGACTGTTCAATCCAAACAATACCCTACCCCTTTTATGGAGTATAGATATATACTATATAACTACATGTACTTAAGAAACTGTTGATGCTAGTAGAGCTATCAGCAGTTCTATTAGCAAGCTAGTTAAAAAAAAAAGTGATCTTAATTCCTCTATCGTGATTTGATTTCAACCTTTGATGCTATGTATTTTTTATTGCTCTGTGCATTTCTGTATTTGCAGTCCTGGAAGGTGAATCTTAGAGTATTTTTTATTTTTATCCGTTAGTTTTCTCAAAAGCTGAAACATTGGTGCTGGTAAGAATGTTGTGGGTGAGGGTAGCTGCGAGTGACTGAAAAGTGAGGAGAACATTTAATGTGATTGTCACGTCCTGGTATCAAAGGACTCTAAAAAAAAACGGGCCTTAAAGGGGACCACTTTGCACGGTCAGATCTGATCCTCTCTCTGCATTCACACAGTAACAGAGTTAAACGCTGCAGCCCCTCGCAGCTCTCCGGCTGCTTTGCTGTGGGAGACGTGAGTTCAAGACTGGTGTATTAGCGTTCCCTTTTAAGATCACCTGAAAAACGTCTATAGACCCTCCAGCCGGTGTGACCGGCTGCTTTGTGTGCGTGTGTCTGCGTGTGTGTGTGCGCATGAGTGTGTAGAAAAAAAGACGAGATGACAATGATATTGACAATGAGGAAGAAAAGGATGGAGTTGAGGGACTGTACTGTACGCAAAAGGGTTGAGTTTTAAGTGAATCAGCTCCTGAACAAACAATAAATGTGATTTCAATTTCACAATTTTTCACGATTGTCTTCATTGTTGAATTGCAATCCAAACCATCTGTGTGTGAGTGTGCGTCTGGCAGATGTCGCTTTCATCTTCAGAGGGGATTTTCAGACCTCCGGCTCGTATAGTCTTTGGCCAGGAGGGGGAGTTAAATTACAAGCGTTTACTTTGCAGGGTTAATTCCAAGCACATTTGACTTGCCTTCAACGTTAGATGGCAGGCGTGCGGAGGAACTGAGCTCGGGCATTGTGCATGCTCCTCGGCTCACATGTTGCAGAGCATGTAAGCACATTTCGAACGCAGCCGTGCCCACAGCTATTATCAGCCGCGGTGCATTCACTCATAGCTGAGACTAATGCTCAGCAAGCAGGCAGACGACAACAGAGAGACAGAAACGAACTTCCCTCCTGGGTTATAATGCTAATTCCCTTTTCCTCCAACCCAGGAAGCCACTTCCAGGATCAATTCTCATTAACCTGCCTAGTGAACTGATGTCTTCAAGTAAAGGCGGTAATTTTGATCAATGATAACGGTAATGAGTTCTCCCGGTCGGCTGCCCCGTTATTGTCAAATACTTGAAGACAGATATGCAAATGTAGATTTGGACTGGCAGTAAATTCCAAGACCTCGGTATCCCTCAGCTTCTATTGATTCATGTCAGGGGACAAACAATATAGTGCTTCTTACTCCATGTGCAGGACATGATGACGCCTTGCAGTTTCTCTCAAAATCTACTGCCTGTCACATCTCAGCCGTTTGTTGTCCTCTGTGGTGTTGATTCAGAGCCAAAGATATGTAGTGTCCAGGAAAGAGACCATCCTTTGCTTTGATTTCCTTTCCTTTTTATTTTGGGATTACGGCTTGTATCTAACATGACATACTTTTTTTTGTGTTCCCCCTGATCACATCCTGGAAGATCAAATTGTTTTGCTTCCTTCGTTTCTTTCAAAGCTCCCTACGAGAGAGCAGAATGGGGAAGATACGGGGGCCCGAGGTTTTGACAGGAATGAATTCATGACCTGAAAAAGATGCTGTTGTCTGAGAGATAACTTCATTGGCACCACAGCCAGGTGAAGGATACATCTGTTTCCTCGTTGGCATATCCGTCTCTGGTGTTGTTGGCCTGAACCACCTCCAACAAATTTGGTCTCCAGCTTGCTTTTTTGGCTTGTTAGAATTTGACTTATTATACTGTCAGAATTAATTGGTTCAGTCAAAACATTAAATGCCAGATGGGAAGTATTTCCATGTTTTTTTGTTTATGCAAAAGTATGCTCTACCACTTCGGGGATACAATTTTTTGTGACACCGTGTCAGTTGTTCTTGCAGCTGTCTCGCTGTTGAAGGAGCAATTCCCATCATGTGCAGACTGGAAAAGTGAAGGATGGAGCTCCAGGGATAAAAAAACTGGAAATGTTTCAAGTGGAAATGAAAGGGGGTCTTGCCCCCTGTAATTAATAGTTTGGGTTGGACTCGGCCAAAAGGAGAGATCTAGCAACATGGTGGCGCAGCAGCACTGTGAATGCCTTTCAAACCACCTACACAAACACAAAACCTCAGGCGCATAAATATCAAGGGGCCTCGCTTTGAAATCTGAGATCAGAACTAGAAAACCATGTAAGAAAAGTTAAATGAAGACACCAGTTTAACTCTTGTCTAACTGTTCATAGATATAAGAGTGGATAGGTAATCCAGGAAAGTCGTCCTGCTGGGGCTATTGAAGATCACCTGACCTCCTCAAGTTATTTACTCGATATTAGCTGCTTGCACGCTTCGTCTAAAGCAGGCAGCAGCAATGTAAGTGTGCTGACTTGACTAATGCAGTGCAAAAATGGAAAAAAAAATGTAAAGTTTCTCATTTATGTTTTAATATATCAACAATGCCATGTTTACACTTCATGGGATAGCGGAGATGCATTTCAGTATTATCAATTGTCTGTTGACATTTGGCACATGCTTTGTCAGTGTAAACTTTCTGAAACAGCACCAATAAAACGCATAAACAATTCAATTCCAAAGAAGAGCAGCAGAGAGCTGTTGGGGAGTTTTATCACTGCATACCAAATTGAGCAAAAACATATTCCACAGCTGTAGTCATCGTTATTTATATTTGATAATGAAAAAAAAACAAAAAAAAAAGATTCAGGATATGTATTGAGATGAATGCGGGAGCTGCATGAATCTAGACAAACCTGTGCTCAAGTGCTGATTGGATGTTAAAACCAAATTGGTATTCTTTGGAGGTACAGCTTCCTGAGAGTTATAATGTGACAGAAAGTATGATGGTAGAGGCAGGTCCCTCAATTTCCTCTTATCACATGCCATGCAGACGCCGCAGATTACCATCACACTCCTCTGTATACTGGGGATGCATCATTATCAGTATGATTATTATATAACTGATTGACACCAAGCTAAAATGAGAATTTACCTAAACCTAAATTCCATTATCAAGAGTAATGTGTGGTATGTAAGGACCAGAACAAACTATATTATTTATCAAAAGTGAAGAACTGGATTGGTAATGAGGTCAGACAGTCTAAGTGTTCAGAGCTAATGGGTTAATAACTGTTGTGTTTTGTTTATTACATCAGCCCATTGAATAATTTGCTTTGCCTTTGAACAGTCTTTTTAAAAACAATATAAATGCAGACATATTTTTATTGGATGAAGATTTGAAGAATGATCTGAGTGGATTAAGCAAGGAAACTGACATCATATTTCAACTACTGAGAAAACACAATGCTGGAAACCTCTTGAGAAGTCAATCTACTGTGATTAGACACACACTCCTTTTATTTCGCATCCATTTTTGGTGCGAGAGTGAGAGATAATCCTACTTAAATCCTTAAAAACTGTTCTTTTTTTCCTTCCACTGACCCATATCAGGGGGGATTAAGTGTCTGGACCATCTGGACTGATGGTCCAAATATTTTAATAAGCTAATCTGTATCAGGGTGCACTCTGTGCACTCTGACCCTTTTAGACCTCCTTCATCCTGATACTTCCTCAATCAGTTTTCAACATTTGTTTGAGATAGGGGAAAAAAATCAGAGTTGCTTTAAAATAACCAAGAGGAATTGGGGGTGAAAACAGGAAACATTTTCATCTTTGACCGGACGTTACAGATCCCAGGACCCTGAGGTGTCCCAAGGGTTTCCAGTTGCGCCTATTGTTGACCAGGAAAGGGAGCTGGCCTACAAAGGTACACAAGAACATCCCCAGCTCTACGTCAGAGAGCCACAGATCCACGTAACATCAACCATGGTGAGGAAATATCAGTATTTCTGAGAGGCTGTCAAACAGTTTGAATCTGGGCAGAGATTGAAAATAACAGGATAACGCTTTATTTGTCAGAGGAGTCTGTCCCATAGACGTCTATCACATCTAAAATAGAGATAATGCTTTTCTCTCAAGACCCCAGCAGTTCCTTTTATATTGTTCCTCTTTATTTGGGGGATACAAGACGACATAAATCAGCGCTTGTTTCACAGGAAGCGTGCTGTTTGCTGAAAACCCATCAATCTCTGACTTAAATTACAGATTACCTCACAGAGAGACATGAGGGACTTGTTGATGGATGAATGTGCTGGATGATGGGGAAAAGCGAGCGCTGTGCAGGCCACCCTCACAGACGGGACCGCAGCTTTCACTGGTTTGAGCACGAGATTGAGCGAGTTAGCACACACTCTGGAATCTGAGGAGTTTCACTGCCTCGACGGGCTGAACTTCTATTCCCCTCGTGTGTGTGTGTGTGGGGGGGGATTCATGACTCCCACTGCAAAGACCGTCACTGATTTGATTTATGAGGCCAGAGTTTTTTGAACGCTCATGCACATACCGATATTTTTAAACTGAAGTGTCACGTAGACAGTGTTTTGTGTTGACATTTGCCATCTCTGAATGTGACTGTTATCATGCAAAGACAGTAAATGAGTTCAGCGTTTTCTGTGGAGTCTTATTCTTGGCAGTGCAGAAAAACATCTGAAGCACAGTTTAGGTCATGCTATTTCTAATACATGCTGTCCAGTTTGATGCCTGCTGTTTGTTTTTATATTTTAGCAGATGTGTATCATTGTATCAATGTTCTGACATGATTTGCATGCTTTATTTTGTTGGATTCACCTTCATGGAGCCTATGTAACACCTGGCCTGGGATAAAATAAATATGCATGTGAAATTTGGCAAGAAAATCTCATTTGGTGCAGGTTTTACAAGCTGGTTTTATTCAGCTTTGTTCAGGGAGTAACCTCTGTCAGTGGTGGATGATGTGACTGATTTTATTAACTGGACAGTATTGGCCCAGTATTTCATCAAAACAATATTTTGTTCTAACCCATTTCTCTCTCAAAGGATTTTCCTACTTCCACCTTTTAGCATATTTTTAGAGTTCCCCATTCTTCCACTGCGCTCCGGCAGAATCAAGGTCGAAGCAGAAGCCTGGTGAGGAGTGTGCTGTGCATCGACATTGCTCCTCACGCAGAGCATATTTATATTTGTTTTGTATTTGTAGTGTATGCATGGATGGATGTACAAGTACATTGTAAGGGTCATGAATCAAGGCTCATTTAGATAGTGTATTTGCACATCAAATAGCACATATTTGTACTGGGGATACAAATCAGTCTCGACGAAAAAAGGGAAAAGCTGTCAGCACCATGCTCCTAATGTGAATTATTTCACCTCCCTTTTATAATGATGGTATTTACTTTGAGTTCCTAGCATGATAGTAGGACAGTGTGCCAGGACAACTTGTAAAATCTTTTTCAAACGAGCAAAACATTTGCTGACCATATGCAGGCTGCAACGAACATGTCCGGGGTTTGCTTCCAATTAAGTAATGGAGAAGGCTGCGGAAAAAGGCAACAGAGATTTCCAGTTGCTCTGCCTTTGTGCTGTTTTGGGATCGAATCCAAAAGAAATTCCCTTTTGCTTAATGTCATTTATTAAAAGGCTGGAAATTAAACCGGTTTCCCAGAACAACACATTTAGAGGCCTTTCCCTACCAGACGGAGTGTGCAGGAATTGCACCCTGGTGAGTTATTGTGTGCATGTGTGAGGAGGTGGGAGCAGATGCACAGAGTGTAATGACTTCAAGTTCATGTTGTTACAGGTCGTCTGAATCCTCAAATGATGACCAATCCCATTCTTTGCTCTGACATTTGACTTCAAAGTCAACGCGTGCATGTGTGCAAACGTTAAGCTGCACAAACTGAATCTGCCACACCAGCTGATGTATATATTGTAAAAACTGTGGTGTGCAAATTTAAAAAATGAAAGAAAGAAGAAAGAAAAATCAGTGTAGGCACTCAGAAAGCACAAATCTCTGCAAATCTTGCTCTGCAGCTTCTTAATGCACTGCCACTTTACATTAATGCTGCCACTGCACTCAACTACAGACTATTTACTGTAAATATACTTGTTATGCACAGCTGCTTTACACCAACGCTCTGCCACTGGGTCAGTTTATGAGCATTTATTAGGGTATATATGCATTTTAAGGTACATTATGTAAATATTGATTTCAACACTGTTTTTTATTTTGTGCAAACATACTGTTAGTATTTGGAATAAAGTCCCTAGCGCCAGTGGTTTGATAGTTGTGGCTGAAGATGACAATCAAATAATGGCAGAAATCCCAGATCCAGATCACCATCAAAGTCAAAACAACTTTTTAGGCCCAAAGCCTATCTGCCCATCAAATGTCATGCCACTCATTCAGGTTTTTGTGATATTCTACTAGACAGACAAACAATGAAAAAACACTTTGCACTGCTTCACCTGAGCATATCATATTTGCATGCATGCAAGATGAACATTTATTTAGCATTTATTTGTACAGTAATTCAGCTTTTTTAGCTGCTGCAGACATGACCTTTAAAAACTGTGATGTCCTCAGTGATTCCTAATATAGTTTTCCTTTTCAGCTTACAGAAAATGGATGATCTCACCAGCCCTTTTGGAACAGCTTTCATTTCAGCTATCTTTTGTGAGAAGGAGGTGATAGAAGCCAATGCCACTTATGTGATGCGCTAACAAGTGGAGAGGCTTTACAGGGTTCACCAGCAGGGTCCTGCGCAAAAAGAAGGGGACTATTTCGGATAAACTGCTACTCCCCATGAGCCGGAAAGCTATTTTTACTCTTTTCCCCCACGTAATCGACTGGCCTGTCACCACCGCGATTGTACAGCCTCATAATCCAGTGGGACATTGAGCAGAAAAAGGAGTCTGGCACTGATCTCCCTCATGACGCCCCAGGAGACCGTTCATCATAAAGGGCAATTTGAGCGGCCTGGCCGAGAGTCATTGTGAAGATGTAACCCACGGCTTCTCTATCTGTCGCTGATCTGGATGGCCAAAGACTGATAGCTCCCTGAGGGGAAAAAGGCCTGCGTCGTGTCACTCAGGACGCTCCCACACTCAGTCTGGAGGCTTCGTTTGCTTTGGGTCATGTGCAGTTTACCTCACATTACCTGTTCTGGGACTGAAATTGAAAGACTTTTTAACATTTCTGGTATCATTCCAGCTTGCAGTTGCACAAACAACAAAACACAAGCTCTTCTGTGTGATACCCATGTCTTTGAACAGTTTATTTATTTTTTTTATTTTAGCACAAGTGAAATGGCTAGCTGCCATCACATTCACTGGAAATGGTGCTTTAATTGGAAACAGGTTGCCAATTCTTTTGGATTCTATCTATCCATCCGTCCATCCATCTATCCCATATTCTATCTGATTCTATCCCCTCTAGAATTGAAAAATAAGTATTGAGGCCATCACAGTCAAGTTTTCCTCTCAACATATGGAGGAAAATGGAAGGTGTGAGCGATAGAATATTTTGTCATACCCCGGCTGTAAAACATACATCTTGCTGTCACCTCCTCTCTCTCTTCTGCCTCTACATTTGGCGCTAGGAGCCTTGTTTATTCTGGCCTCATGCTGGGCCCATGACTGTTGCTGAAAACACTACTTTCATTTAGAGAGAAACACACACCACTGTGAAATGTTTGTCTTTTATGTCTCTGGAGAACACATTTGTTTAAAGTGGATATTTTGGTTGTCTTAAACAGACTTGACGGGGAAACAGCTCTAATTTTACCCCCGCAGCTTCCTCACTTTGTCTACATTCCCATGTATACAGAGTGTTGGACGATTCGTTCCGCATTTTGCGATTAATCTTTGGGTGCAGGTGCCTTGTTTCATGGCTCCCGAGAGATGATTTGCGGAAATTAATTTCTTTGGAAAAACTTGAACTGTATCTACTATTTTCAGATCCACTGTTGAACTTCCAACTATTTCTATTTTTTGATGATATTTGGAGTAAACATTCAGATTGCCAGGACTTTCAATCAGAAGAAAATGGAAAATATGATGCAAATATCAAGAGTGAAGTGTAAAGTTATGATCTTATCGATTAAGAAAAAAAGCAGAGATTACCCATAATGCACCTGCATCATGTAAATAAACCTCCATCAATATGGTTGTAATGAAATCTACAATTATCTGACAGCATTCAATTATCATTTTGTGTAATCAAGGCCTCTGATTTCTTTCTTTCTCCCACAAAGAAATTATGAGCCCAGTGGTTAATCTGCATGGTCCTCCTCCAGTTATTAGGTATTAAATGCCATCTGGTGAAAGCAGCCGTGAATGCCGATTGACCCCGGCCTGCACCAAGAGCCAAGTCACTGGAGCGAAAACATTAGAGAAACGCATTAGCACCTCACAACCTGCGTTTATGGCTCCGTTACTGTCACTTGTTCCACAGAGTGCCGCGGGGTTCACATAACTTTCTCGTAACTCTGAGTCACCGTCTTGGCTCCCAGGGAATGACGCCGAGAGTGTCGGCTGGAGGGGTCCCCGAATTGTGAGTCCTTTTCCACGCCGAGTGCCAGATGACTTTGAGTTTAGGATTGGAAGTTTTAAATCATATTCTTCTGTGCTGCCACTTTGCTGTCCAGCTCGGGCGTGCATCAGGGTTGTGTAATGCTCTGCAACACCCATACTGCCTGTAAGTTTTAATGTTGAGTCTATCATGGCTTGTTTGCAGAGCTGATTAGGATCTGCTACTTAATTAAAGATCTGATATAATCAATGGTCAAAAGTTTAAACACAAACAAGATACCTTGAACCATGATGCATTTCTGCCCTGTGCCGTGACATTTAAAAAAACATTAATTGGCCCGATGAGGATGCTATGATTAAAGATTAAAGATCAATTTTTTTTCAATTTTTGAAAGGTCATAAGTGCTACCCCACTGGTTCATGACATTTGTTGATGTTGTCACTGATTGGTCCAAGAGGTGCCTGTATCATTCCTGAGGAACAAGTTTATTTTCAACTTGCACATAATGTCTACACATCCTAACAATGGTAAATGGTAAATGGACTGTATTTATATAGCGCTTTTCTAGTCTACCGACCACCCAAAGCGCTTTACAATGTGCACTTCACATTCACCCATTCACACACACAGATGGCGGAGGCTGCCATGCGAGGCGCCAACCAGCTCATCAGGGGTAATTAGGGGTTCAGTGTCTTGCTCAAGGACACTTCAGCACGGTCTCTGGAGGAGCCGGGGATCGAACCAGGAACCTACCGGTTCATAGACGACTGTTCTACCTTCTGAGCCATGCCACCCCAATGATAAAACATTTAAAACCTTCAACTCTGTTTGTCCCTTGAAATTCCCCTAAAGAACCTTCAAAGTAAAAAAAAAGTGCTGTATGAAGCTACATCACACTTATATTGAGTGAAATACTCAAACCAAACATGCCTTTGTCTTATGGCTGCACCATTATATCAAACAGAAGAAATCCAGCTGTTTTGTGCATCATTTATACACATTTCCATGTAATTTACCAGGACATGTTTCTATCTCTGGAAGCCCTGGGATCTGCACCAGAATTAAAAACAAAATCCTGTGGGATTGAACAAAGCTGAGCCATGCAGCAATAAAGAGCCCACTGATGAGTCCAGCAGGGTTTGATCGTCATTGAACGGGGTACTTAAGATCATTTCTACATTCAAAAGCACGTACCATCGGCCTTTTTTAGTGGGAAAATGTCCTCCCCCACTTGCTAAGACCAGAGTGATTCCGCTAAAGGTCCCCAACTCTTCAACTCATTATCAGGCATGGGGATGAGACTCATTTTGCACCGAAGACAAGTTTGAGCAGCGTGACATGAGCGGGATGAGTGCTATTTCCATTTCATCTTCAAGCCGGTCTGTCTCTAACAGCACGTTTCAGCTCGGGGAGCCAGTATTGATCTGTTTAGATGCTTTTTGAAGACTGGACTTGCATTAAGAACAAGCTGCACTCCCGGAAACCGCCGCGCAGATGAAAAGCAAATGCCGTGCAAAATTGATCAGGTGTCAGAAGTCAGGCTCCCTGGAAGAAAGAGATGACCAGATAATCAGTTGCTGTGGATAGCATCGCCTATTTCATGCTCAATTCAGGGGAAATTTAGAGTCAATTACAAATCTTGTGCTCACGAGAATTTTGTTGTTATTGTTAGACCTCATACAAAGATTGGACTTGAATTGTTTTTCCATGGAACTCCAACTTCTAGGGAAACTGTGTAATCAGCATTAAGTAGATCGTTCACAACTGCAATGCATAAATTGCATCTTGGAACCAGTCTGAAGGTTCGAGGAGTGAGGTTGTTTGAAATAGTGAGACATTAGATCATGCAGGGCTCTCCACACCCAATGATTATTGATCTGCATTACAGCTTCTGATAGTATTGTCATGCTAATTTAGCAACTGACAGTTTTTTTCTACAGTTTATCATTGATGCCCTGTGTTTGAATGGGCTGATCCAGTTCATTTATCTTATCTTGCTGCATTCAGACCAAATGTACTGCCTCTAATCGCCATCAGCCACTCGTACGTACTCGTTACATACTAACTGACAAAACGAGAGGCACACAGAGGCGTGAACTGAACCTCCATTTTACAAGGCGATTCCACGTCAACAGATTTGTCCATCCCAGTCATAGATGGGATTGGAGGAACAGCAAGTGCTAATACAGTCTGATTTAGTGGGCAAAAGCCACTGTCAGATGTTCCTCTATGCCAGGGCCAGGGTGCTGCGAACCACCCTGCTGTTCTCCTATTCTGGGAAAGCCATGGATTTGATTATTTTCTCCCCCTCCACACCTTTTCCTGCGGGTCTCCCCCTTCATCCGGATCCTGTTGTCCATTCCCACGGGACAATCTTTTATTTATAGCTTTCCATTTGTTCCGGCTGGCTGTTATTGGGAATCAATCTGTAGTGTCGTCATTCCAACTCATATTATTCTGTAGGTTCTCCTTACAGTATTCCGTCAGAGACTTAATATTGAAGCAGGTTTGCTAACTCTCTCATGAGTGCATGTGTAATCATCTGGACTTGCATTATTGATAGTTTTCCTCCTTGAGTTGTTGCTTTGTGTTCCTTGGCGGCCTGAGAGAAAATGGGCTAAATTGCCTAAATTGCTTGTTCACTGCGCAGTTATTTTCTTGTGTAAACTTTTTTCTAGTTCTTGATCCTCTGATAAAGCTTTTGATCATTTAACGCCAATCTCAGGTTAAAGCGTTGCCAAGCATGTGGGCATGATTGTTTCTGTGCCAACTTAGTGCAGCTGTTGGAGAGCGCCGGTTATGAATGCTCGTTCCATCCAGCATCACACCTGATTAAATAGTAGCTGCAAATGATGTTAAATCATATAGGCTTATTAAAAGTAAAGCAAAATTGACAGATTTCCTAACTATTGTCTGAGATTTCTAGTACTTGTATCAACCAAACCCAACCTATCTGGCACCTAAATAAACTACAACAGACCATTGAAATGGTTTGCTATTTGTCTCATGTCTGTCTATCATTATGGTCTTAATCCCTCATTGTTGTGAAGCAGCTGAGTCATGGCATTGGTATAATTTCCAAGTGTTGTACGAGTGTGATGATTGTTTCCCCTCCCATGCCAAATTCTAATACATTATTAAAATACCACGTTTCAGCGTCATTAGTCTCGTTTTCTACCGTGACTTAGTCATAGACTTGACATCATGTCTCTATCTGACTCTTGTGTGTTTGATCTGACTTTATTTAGAGGTTTGTGTGTTTTGTCAGTGTGATTACTGAGTGACGTACTGTAGTTTTCTTATCTTGGCTTGTGAAAGATAAGTGGGGGATGTCTGGATTCGATGGGAATTTTTATTTTTTTCATCAAATGCACTTCCTGACACTGCCTTTGACATTTCATATAATAAATCAGTGCATCATTCAAAAGGAATGTGTAATTTTCACCACGTGCAATTTGGGATAAAATGTGGAGCTAATAGCATATTATTAATACATGAAATGGTGACATGCTGCCCCAGACGTAATTGTGTGGTAAATAAGACACCATTTTTTCTTCAGAGAGCAAAGCCAGTCTGGTAAACACCGAATTAAAAATGGTCTGTCTTTATTAAGTAACGAAGGAAATAGCCTTGACTTGTTTAGGTTAAAACTTTTCAACAAGTACTGGATTTCGCCTCGCCCAATTAGCCTCGCTTGACCTCCACTCCTTCCTCTCAGAAAGGAAGAATCTGTACAGAGGCGGATCGCTGGTGAAAACAAATTACGTAAACTAATGGCTGCGTAATGGACGCTCGCTACGTCACAATGGAAGTGACTCTGAACAGGACTGTACAGTTTTATTAAACACCGAGAGAGAGAAAGGGGTAAAAATAAATCCAGCGCCGTCGGTGAAGCCAGAAATGCCACAGTATATTTCGAGGCTGTTTACATTTTTTTTGCGGCTGTGAAATGACACATTGATCTGTAACATTCGTTCTCTGCTCCTTTGGCATTAACAGTTTTTGCGGGTGAGGTTGTTCATAAATCCTATCATCCTCGGGGAAATAATAAAGATGGAAATTAAATCAAGTGGTTTATTAAGCCTCTCTGACCCACACCATTATAATTTGGCTTTAACTACTCCAGCTGTAACAAAAAAAAATTGTATTACACAGGGATCAACTGTGGTAATTACTGCGCTGTAATTGTGGCAGAGGTGAGGATCGAGTGACCTTTTTTCAAAAACATGAGAAAAAATAATTCCCCGACAAGGCTGACACCCAGTTCATCAAACGTGCTGTAGCTGAGGGCCTTAAGCCGGGAACTGGCTCTTGACTGTGATTGACAGGCCTAATCAAGTTAGTATTGAGTGTCGTCAGATTTGAGAGGGAGACAATCAATAGGACAGAAACGCTGGAGTGGCGATGCTCATATACATGTAAAACAGAATCACAGATTTCATGTTAAATCCCAATTAAATATCATTTCAAGGGCAGTGGTCATGAATAATTCTCTCCTGAGGCCTAAAACCCAGAGATGCAAGACATGTAACCTGCGTAGAGCGACATGCTGATGCACAGCCTGGAGCTGCTCCACTGATGATGAATGGGAGGCTGGGTTTGCAGTCAGTGTTTACCTGAATATTTGCATTGAAATATACATATACTGATTATTCTCATTACAGCAGCTATGTTTTCCCTGAACAAGAAAATCTGTCCTTTGTTCAAAAATTATTTCTTCGCTGAGGTGGTACAACAAGGTGTGATGATGCCTCTGATGTCTCTAATCTTTCAGCTCGTAGATTCCTTTGGCTGGGTGAAGCTCTTTTATCAGTTTGCTTTTTCGTTCTTAACCCAAATCTCTCCTGGACCGAGCAGAAATCATAGCAGGACGCCACCCAAAAAAGGCAGAACAGGAAATGTGCGATGCTAAGAGTCACTGTTCCACTTCTGTCCTGAGGAGATATGGCTTTTGTGGG
>OMLF01010685.1:13819-30642 GCA_900302615.1 Holocentrus rufus
TGTTTTTTTTTTTTTTTTTTTTTATGCACTGAAGAACAGAAGGCAGCCCCCGGTGAGGCTCCACAGCTGTGTGGATTAACGGGGGAGACCACAGCCTGACCACAAAAGGAAAAATACAACACCGAGTCAGAGAGTTACACTGCAAACGCAGGCAAAAGAGAGTGAAGAAGCCAATCATGGCAGAATGAAAATCTCCTGTGAAACTGGTCGTGTTTGGGTTTCGTGCAAGCATGGAATGCAGCACTTAATGATGCCAATAACACAGATATATAACACAGATTTACCACAGCACTTCACACTGCTGATGTCCAGCATTTCACGTCCTGTGTCCCCATGAAACCATCGTCCTTCCTCTATCTTGTTTATCTAA
This sequence comes from Holocentrus rufus, assembly GCA_900302615.1. Classification (NCBI taxonomy): domain Eukaryota; kingdom Metazoa; phylum Chordata; class Actinopteri; order Holocentriformes; family Holocentridae; genus Holocentrus; species Holocentrus rufus. The sequence continues at coordinate 14,190 of OMLF01010685.1, forward strand.
TCTTGTCCTTTCCTTGAATGTTATTGAAAATTAAGGCTCAACAGTTTGAAACTTATGAACATGCAGCCATGAACTAATACTGACTACCAGAAGGGGAATCTTTGATCACAGCAGGAGTGCATATTACACAAGATTAATGGACAGGATCATTCATTGGCGGTCATGCTATACAAACTAAAAATAGATTATTACTCTCATGGAAATCTAACACTCACTGGAATCAAGGAGTCCAAGTTTTGGAAACATGGTATAACATCCATAACACATTCTTTTTCAATTATAATTCTCTCACCTTTTGTGTTTTTTCATCACGTCGCTGAAATTTGGGCCCTTCAAAGGATTTTGGCAACATATAAATGTATGTATGTATTAATATCTTTATCTGGAATTACATTTTGGTTGAGCACATTGTACTGTACGAGGTATGAGGTCATCGTCTGAGGTTGTGTTAATCAAATGTCAGTTGCTGATTCGAATTTATTGACTGATTACCCATGATTAATCTATATGACTGAAAATATTTCCTCAACGAAGTTTTAAGATGCAGACTATCAAGTGGAGCCAAGCTGAACCACTGTTCCCCGTTGCTTTCTGGTATGTCAAATGTTTGCTCTCATCAGCAAAAGTACATTTTTTCCCCTCAAAACTTTCTCTTGTTACACAACACAAGCTTTTACGCTAATCCTTGGCTTGAGGCTCTGGAGCTTTTAGCCCTCATCAAACTCCACAGCAGCCGATGACAGAGGTGTTGAGCGAGGACTGAAAAGCCTGAACCTCCCTTCTGTGTTTATCGTTTTATCTCTTGTCTGGAAGCAAAACTCCCACAAGCAACAAGTCTTGTAATTCCTTCTCTGACTTATTGCAGCAGCAGAGGGACAATATAGAGTTTGGCATGTTTCTTGAAATTTTATTGCCCTCACATGATGATTGCTGTTAATACCCGGCTGCTTCTGCTTCCCCTGGCTTTATAAAATGGAGTTACACAGCAAAAGAGATGCTATATCACATGCTAGTAGACCAACAGCAGCTGATTTGAATAAAGAATACTGTATTTGCTTCTTTAAAAGATATCAATAAGTTCATTTCCATGGTTTGTTTTAAAAACTAATAGCATGTGTGTGATGTGATCAGAATTACATGCTTATTTTGTTCAGTTTTTTTGCTTACTGTAAAGCACAACCTGGGAAAGCATACTCTCTTTTGTCTTGCAGTCTTGAATTATGGTACTTTGTTTTGTGACGACGGATTGTAACTGATAACCTGCATGCTGCTTACCATGCAGAAATTAGTAAGGCTGGAATCCACCAGAGCAGCAGGGCCGTGCCTCTGCTCCAAAAACCGTGACAGAACAGGTCTCCGGGCCAAACGGGGGCCTCACAGCTGAAAACAAAACATGTCTGTTTGTCAGGCTTCTCCAACAGCCCTAAATCTCGAAGGAAATACTTTTGCATTCAACTTTGTTTAGATTACAGACGATGAAGACAGTGATGAAAATCTCCCTCCTCAATCCCAGAGGAGGCGGATTCCTCATGAGCCTCTTTTTCAAGTTACATCCTGTTTGTGCTTTCTGTTGGACTGTGATTTAATGATTTGTTTGAAGGTGTTATTTTCCCCCAGGTTATAGTCTTTCATGCCAATCTCTGTCTGTCCTGGTTTCTACAAAAAGGCAATGACCCTCTGTGCAATACGCCAAAGCTTACAGGATGACTTAAAGGAATATTCCAACATTTTGTGCAATATTCCCCTTTTCCGACTCACCCAGGCTGAGTCAAGATGTTTGATGCCATTTCACCTCTGTATGTCCACTGCTTCGGTTCCAGTGGTTAGCATATTGTGTTAGCTTAGCATGAAGACTTAAAGTCTACAGGAGTCAACCAGTGTAGCTCCATCAAAGTGAAAAAATAAACCTTACAGCAACTCCAAAGCTGTTTTATTAAAATAATGTATCTTGTGTATTTAAAATACATGAAGAAGTTAGATAGTAGGAACTATAGATGGTAGGAAGTACAAACACTGAACATATGTGTTTATCGGTTATAGTTCCTACCATCTAACTTCATCTAACTTCTCCTAAAATGACTCCCATTAAAAAAAACAAAAAACAAAAAAAAAAATTTCAAATAAGTCTTGCAGAGCTAACACAATATGCTAACCACTGGAATTGAAGCAGTGGACGTACAGAGATGAAAATGGTATTGAACATCTTGTCTCAGCCTGGGTAAGTCAGCAAAAGGGGATATTGCCCAAAACATTGGAGTATTCCTTTAAAAACAATTTGATACCTATTCAAATTTTTCCAAGAATCACAGATTTTCTGTGCCTCTCTGTTATAGGCAGTGTTGATTGAAACCTTGAAGAGATCGCTCCTGAACTGCATCCATACTCGATCAATGATTGTGATGATGGCATTCTCTGGTCTGCGATGATGTGTCAGGTTGAAGCGGCGGTATTACCTCACCCAGATGGCATGGCGTAAATGAGCTCACTCGCACTCTGATTGCCTTTTAGCCAGTCAGTCTACGGACAGATTTACAGATTTGCTGGTAGACGCCAAGGCATCTGGAGGCCACAAACAATTCTCCATTGGGATTAAAAGCAGTGAACACCACAACATGTGTTTCTCAGCTCCGGTTTGCTGCGGTTCACTGCAGCTCACCATTCACTGGTGAAAAATGAATCCCTTAACAGACACTCCCCTGGGACACCCAAATCCACATGTTTTCACAGAGATCTGGAAGATGTCATTGTCTCCAATAGTCCTGAAAGACTGAATAGCGGGATATGCAAATTTGCTCTTTTGACATGTTTCTTCCAAAAGAGAAAAACATGGATTCATTTTTTGCCAGGTACACGCTCCATCAGTTATTCGTTTTAATTTTTTATTTTTTTTATCTCATAATGGTTTGTGACCATTTAACTCTTGCAGAAATGAAATGAGTAATTCATTGATCCAGGCCAGCAAAGTGTCTTTAGAGAGGCGATAAGAGCAGCCATGCGTCAATGGACTGCTGCAGTCTATATGCACTTCAGAAGAAAAACACTATGCGGTTCATGATGATGAATTATATGTATCTGAGCTGAAAAACCTGACTGAGTTTCAAATCATTCTTACATAAGCCACGCAGGCAGCAGAGGTTCTCACCGCTGAAGTCAACATGTAACTCTGCCAAAGAGAAGTAAACAGAGGATCTTATCATCAGCTAGAGTGCATTATAGCTCTTAATTCCCAACATGATTGTCTGCAATTTTTCCAGGCATCTGTATTGGCTATGCTGATGATGCTTTCAGACTCACATTCTGTCCTGTTCTGTTTCGCCTGCAGATCAATACTGGAAGGTTCTAGAATTAGAACGCCACGTGACTGACCAATCAAATCCTTCCAATCTTGTTTACAGCAGTGCTCTCCATTGGAACAACAGACCCTCAATCAGTGGTTATTTGGGCGTCCTGCTGCCAACAGATTAACAGAGCCTGCCTCCTTGTTCTCTTCCCTTTGGTCAAGTTTTGGAATCAAATTTTCCAACTTTTATTCATCTAGTGAGGGTTTTCTGCACTCATGCTCTTCATGCTCTTGCATTTATGTACGAAAAAAAGAGTTTACCTCCTGTCCCTTGGTACACAAAACTATGCAAATAGGACATCCGGGAAGTGTCCTACATTCTCCTGCGGACCACGGTGCAGAATGAACAGTCTCTTCCCCCGAGGGAGGCCCATTATATTCGCAGGTCAAGAGGAAGTAGCAGCAGGTGATTGGATGAATGATAGTGAAATGGGGAAAAGTGGCAAATCAAACAGTGTGACATTTCAAGGCAAGTGAGAGGAAAAGGGAGAGATTGTATCGTTGGTGGCATTGTTTCATTTTCTCTAAGCAAGGACTCGGTGCCACATACGGGCAAATCATGATCTCAGTGGACCACATTTGTCATTTGTGCGTCTGTACAGTTTCCATTCTGGGAATAATGTCTTTCACCACTCACCTAATGTGCACCATTTAATAAATATGACATACTGCACACAGTATATCTTCATGACATCCATTTTTCATCTTAAATCAATTTTCATGCACAAATATTTAATGCATTGCAGTGCATATCGCTACTTAATGATTTATGACCACAGGCCTATGTTAGCATAATACTACGCACTGCGTTGTTTCAATCCAGGTTTCAGTTGCAAACGCAGATTAAATCCTCACTTGATTTATTCCAGAACATCAGTTATTGTTCCACAAATGCACTCGCTGATAGGAAATCACGCTTTACAATTTTCACATACATTTTTTAAAACTAACTGTTCACTCTTGTGCCACAAAATCTGTCAGTTAAACTTTGAGTGTGGCAATAGCAACACGAATTGGGCCTTAAACCGTAATAAATTATAGCCTCTTCATTGATAACATTTTTTCCATTACGCATCCAGTATCTGGACCAGTTTAATCAGAACTCATACTCATACCGAAAGGTCAAATGCAAATGTTGATCTGTCAAGTGCAACAGGAAGCGATACAAATCACCAAGGGGTGAGTGGTGGAGGAAAACAGATAGAGGGGTTTGTTAGGTTGTTGTGCTGGGAGAGGGAGAGCTCCAAAGCATCTGGTTTTAGTTGAGGACACCGCAGGCAAGAGAGGCCATTTCTTGCTGGCCAGCTAACTGACTGGCTGACTAGCAGGCAAACTGGCTGGCACTTTGTGAATGAGGCTCTTATGAGAGGCTTGGACTCCATGCAGCAAAAACACCCACTTGAAGCCACACTCTGCCATATAAATAAGCTTTTGGCCATGAACATGTCACGCTGACACACATACACAAATGCATATTATTCTGGTGGGTCGTTTTTTTGTTAATGTGTCGGACAACAAAAACATCCCCACATATATTTAGCTAAGCACTCGCCACTCTCGCCTGAGACTAAAGAGAGTCTCTGTGAGGTGAGAGGCTGCAGTTTAAAATGAACATGGCTGCATTTTGCTGATTCAGTCTTAAATGGTTAACAGCTTAACTATTTTGTTTTCCTATCCAACATTGCTCTGTCTTTTTTTTTCTTCTTTCGAGCACATTGGCATTGAGAACTGATTAAATGGTGCGCGATCATATGTGATTACTCGCAATCTGTTGCTTCCAGAAGCTTTTCACAACAGTCATTGTTGAGCTAAGACCACATATTAAGTTTTAGCTTTTTGCAGGCAGTCAGAGACAGTAAATGCTGATGGAAAAAAAACAAATATATTTCTTCCACAGAGAATGTGACATATGGTATTCATATAGCATGCCCCAAATATCTTAAAAAGGAGATTCACCAGAAGTTCTCTGTGTTTGAAGAATTTAATTGGCTCGTCTTGTGGCTTTGGTCTGCAAGCATGTAACTGAAACTGATCCAACTAATTATGCATGCCTCTGTTACTGTGCTGATTATTATGGCTGTACTGGATGTGTGAGAGACTGTGTAACTGACAGAAGACGTGGACAAAAACATTTGGTCATGCATAGTCATTCCTGTATCGTGGGGCTCAGAGGAGGGTAAAGGGTAAATAAATGGTTCACAGTGGAGTGATAGCGCTAAGTCCCTTGGTAATCATAGATGATTTCACCAGGGCCACTAATACCACATAATACCCATGCTGAATAAAACCACAGGGATGCACGCTTTCACTGCCAGAGACCTGAGACCATGAGGGCTTCCACAGGGGGAAAAAAAAACGTGTCAGATCCTATTGAGCATTAAAGCTGCTGGTTGGTGGGTTTTAGGTCGAGCTATAGCGATGCATGCAATTCAGTGGGTGTTTTTCACACATGTAATGAGGGGGTTTGCAGAGAGCTTCTTCCCTGTAAACTGGATAATTACACGGAATGTATTTTGTCAGGTGAAGTCAGACAAATGGGCTCACTTTGGAGAGATGAGTGATCTTCTGCTGTTACTGCTGTTCAAACGGCATAACGTCTCTCTCCCTCCAGGGGCGAACTGGCTGTGAACAGGGAATGATGCTGAGTCAAACTTTGAGAGGTAATAGTTTAAAATCTCAGCAATACCAGTTCCCTTGCTGTCATCCTCCCCTCAGATCTTCTCTTTTCCTCTTCATATTAGACCGGGAGCCTCCCAGTTCACCCAGCACTCAGTATAATTAATTCGAATCATACTGGGCCTGAATGGGAAGTGGAAGTGGCTTGATGTTTGATGGAAGAAGAAAATTGAATCAAGAATAAATGTGTTTACCGACACATCAGTCTATGCTGAGATCACTTCAAATGTGTGTGTGTTGAGAGATTGCAGTGATAATTTGAGAGTGTTTATGAATATTTCAGTAATGAAACATTAAGGTCAGTCACATATAAGGTCCAAAGGTCCAGATTTAAACCACTGGAAATAGAGACTTCACCAAATTCAGGTCCACTTAGCAAACCACTTCCTGATTCATCTCCTTGTGAATATATTCGTATTTTTCTAGTATGTTGACATGGCAAAGAGGTGTGTAATAGTTCATTCAGCCTCTATAAATAACCAGGTGACGAAATACCGATTAAGGTGAAGTCTAACACTGATGGGCAGGGAGGAGCCGCTTCTCATTTTGCCATTTCCCAGCATTGTTGATGTTTATTCAAAGTGAAAAACACTTAAATGTTGATCAGCGGGACAAGCACAGCGGCTCCCTGCATAAGCTTCCCCATTTAGCACGCTGCCTCCCCGCACAATAGTCCTCACTTAGCTATCAAGGCCCCTTACTGGGTGAGGTTTACTGTTCAGGGCCAGCTAATAATGTTTCCAGCAAAACATGAAAGGCTAGATTGATTTCAAGGCCACATTTCAGGAAAAGGACCTTTAGCTGAGCGGCTCGCGGAGCCGGGCACTGAGAACACTTTGTCTCCTCTACCGCTCCTTTCAGAACCGATGCTTCTCTGCAAGCTAACAGTAACATTAAGGCAGTTCACGCCGCCCAGCTGGGTCAATTATGCTGCTGCTATGAAAAACAACTATTTTGATGCCATAACCCCTCTACCCCCACCCCGCAGTTCTATTACTGGAAATGCCCATAGACATGGAACAGTACAGAATGTGTAAGCGCGATGCCAGCGCTCTCAACCCTCTGGAATTATAAACAGGACGGCCCAGAAATGTACTTTGCTTTCCGATGACTGCAAAGGACGAGTTCAAGTCAAACCTCAGGAGTTCATCTCATGGCAACGAATCAGCCCACAAATTTAATGGACTGTGACACTTTTGTAATATATTGGGTATTCAAATGCAACTGTGTTCTTTTTATTCTATGTAGCACTGAGCTGTGGGAGGACTGAAGCTCTGCACATTCAGTGAACTGCACCTTTTTCTATTATGAGAGGAATGTCACTGAATTTAGGAATACTCATCCTCTGATCTGGGATAACCCATTTATGGTTTATGGTTTGTAGTTTATTTGGCTCCCCACCAGGTTCTGCTTCACAGTGGTCCAGGTAAGAGCTGTACATTGCAACAGTAAAATCCTAGCATCGCCACAAATCACACTGCAGCATTAACGAAACAGCGCGAAAACACACTGCTAGACAAAACAGTCACAGTAACCCAAAGAAAGCAAAAATAAAAACAGTAAGTCACCAAAAACGTGACAGCCGTATTCCAAAATACTTGTATCCCAGTAAAATTGCCAAGTAAGACGAAACTACATGGGGGAACACTTTCCACATTTCAAAATAATTGCACTCCAGTGGAAGCATGCAGTCTTGCTTGCCCCTTTTGGTTTTCAAAAATGTAAACAAAATACTAGCTCATAATAAGTGTGTGTTGAGGGAGTTAAACGACAGCTAAATGGCATAGTGTGTGTGTGTTTCTGTTATGGTTCTAACATTTTGGCCATTCTTGTTTTATTTCTCCAAAATACAGAATGTAGCCTTTACTCCATGCATTGCATTTTATATTGAAGTGATTACAGATTATTATATATTTGTTCAACTTTCAAATGATGTGAATGTTTCCTTTACAACATCAGTGTGAAGTTTCATAGCAGTTTCATCTGATCCAAGTCTTTATGAACCTCTTTCTCTCTCTCTCTCTCTCTCTCTCTCTCTCTCTCACACACACACACACACACACACACACACACACACACACAGACACACACATACACATACACATACACATAATCACACACCAGCAGACTCTCAAACTAGCAGAAACATACCATTCCAAACAAGCAGACTCAGACTTGCAGATTTCAAACCAGCAGACTTTTACATGATTCTCCCTGGAGCAGACATCAACTCTGTCTAATTTCTTTCTTTGGTTTATCACTAAGCATTATTGATCGTTGCTATAAGTAAAGGACATTTGAGATACTGTTAGGAGAGTATACACACAGCAGGGGGGAGCAGTGTCAGGTGGCTTGAAGGATTTGTAAAAACAGTGCCTCAGACTTGTTAACTCATTGTTTGCACGATCCATACTAAGTACGATTGTTTAAATTTTGGTTGCACTATTTGTCACTTTTAATTCTGCTTTGGTGTAAAAAAGAATAAATGGAAACTTTTGGATGAAGTGAATTCTTTGTTAAAGGGACAAAACTTACAAAGTACTATAAGGCAAATAAATAAATAACACACTGCATATCTGAAGACAGACAAAGAAGAGGAAGAAGTGGACCTCTCAAAATTTCCCACTCTTGAGTCTAAAGAAAATAAACAAACAAACATGTTATTGCATACAGGCTGATGTGATCCATGTAAAAGACTCATTGTCAGGTTGATTCAGGATGATCCAGGAATAGCCAGTGCCTGTAACCCACTGATGTTCCTGATCAGGAAAATCCGGACTTGTAGGGATCTGGCCTTGAGATCAGGGCCTTCTCTTTGTAATGTTTCTTGCTTCTCAAACAAGCACAAGAATTCTCCTCAGCAAAATGCATCCGTTTCTAGTATTTTCACGAACACATGCAGGTGCTGATTTTCATTCGAGTAGAATTTTTTTTCCAAATGTTGACCTCTTAAAAAACCTTAATTCATACAAAGAAAGCTGTTGTCCCCTTTAAAAAAAACCCTGAATTTCAAAGCTCAAAATAAGATGCAAATTATTATTATTTTCAATAACAAATCCAGGTGCTGATTTTCACCATTCCATATAAAATCCAGATGTTAAGCACCTTAAAATGTCTTAATCTGTTCACAATCTATGCACAATCCGCCTTAGTTTGGTTCAACTGTTGACTTCTTTAAAAATCCTGGCTAATGTAAAGGGCTAATGCAATTCATCACTTCACACAACCTCATTGTGTAACTATGCTATTGCATCTTTTACAGCCTTTTGTGGTTAGCTGCCTTCTCTCTGCTATAGCACCCTATGTCATTATGACTGACTTGTGTTGACAAGCTGTAAGGTCCTGCAGATTATTAGTCCAGTAAGTGACTCAACTCCTCTGTGGAAAGACTGAGGCAAGGGAGTAAATAATTGTACATAAGGCATTATTGGGTGCGCTAGACTTGTGAATTTCCTCCAGTGACGCCCAAAAAGTCTCATTTCAGGTTTTACAGAAACTCTGACGAGAGATGCCGGCATGGTTTTAATTGTTGCTTTAATGAAATCGTTAATTTTATATTCTTTCTCATTGACTGTTGTGTAACCTTCCACATACTAGCACATACCTCCAACAATCTCTAACATACAGTAGTGGAGGCTGAGGGACCTTCCAAACTGACCCGACCCATGAAAGAGCATTTCCCGTGACAAACAACCAGTGAGATTGTTTTCGAAGCAGCTCTGTTACACAAATAGCATCCATATATATGTCAAAACATTTCCCTCAACTCTCTCATTTTAATTGTGCATGGATTATGAGACGACAACAACTCTTGGCCAACTTGAATGATTTCTAAAGGGTGGGCGGGAATGAATGGGGTTTATGTCAACATTGTTCCAGCTACATTTCTGAGTTGACAAAGCAGCACAAAACGCAACAAAATGCCCTGCAAAAAAGGCTTTGCATGTATTATCCCGCATAATATGACAAGAAATCTGACTAATCATGCACAGATTAGACCAAAATTTGAAGTCGGGGCAATCTCTCAATGATTTTTTTTGCCCCAATCAAATCAAAGCTCTGGGTGATTAAAATGCGACGCAACGACAACCATTCTGTGCAGGGGGAAGTAAGTTATGAGTAGGAACCAGTCAATAAATCAGTCACTGCCAAGAGCAAAGATTGAGAATCAGATAGGGATGTGAGTTAAAAATAGGGAAAGCTCTGACGTGCTATATGTAAATATGTTGCATAATAGGAAAAGACACTGTGATATAATGTGATAAAAAAAGTTTCCCCACTCTACATAAACAGGAACATGGGTCAATTAGGACACTTGCCATAGTACATTTAATTTGAAAGTGTGGTATCTAATAGCATACATAATACATGACATAAATGAGTGCAAATTTGCAATAGCTGCAACCATTTACGTGCATGCATCCACACATGCATGCATTCACACACATACACCAGCTCACAAACACTTGACCTCCATGGGAAAACCTCCAACAAGAGTCTATAAACGGTTCATGAGTAATTAGAGGGGATGTATCAAAATGTTGTGTGTGTGTGTGTGTGTGTGTGTGTATGTGTATCTGTTAATAAATTACGTGCCTTTTTGTTATAGGCCACTCCCACTGCCACGCCCCCTTTTTTCCAATCAGCATGAGCCGTTAATCAGCTGTCCTTTGACTCATGACCAACCTTTCCACAAAATCTTTTGCAAGTCTGTGAATCCATTTGGAAGTTCTGCACATGGCCAATCCCGTTGCCACGCCCCCTTTTAGCCAATTTGCATGAACACAAAAACACACTTCCATGCCAAATTTCAGCCTCCAAAAGTGAAAACTGTGAAAAGGGTGGGAAAATTTTTGTGGACCGACCAAACGACTGACCAACCAACAGAGCGATCTATAGAGCTACTGGTCGCAGCTAAAAAAGAAATAATATCACATCGTATTAGACATAGTAGAGGAAATATTCTTAGAGCACTGACATGAGAAGGTGCAATAAACATAAACTATGTGTGTCTAAGTGGGACATGAAAGACACATGCTCTGTGTCATTGCAGCTTTAGATAGAACATGTGTACCATCACCTCCACTGGGCCTTGATGATGCACAGATCCTACAGGTTTGACGTCACATAATCATATATTGCTCATCAGTGGCCTCATAAACCAACATTATTCCTCCCTGCCATAACTGGAGCAAGGTCAGACGGTGTTATAATTGAGCTACAAATCACGTAAAGCCCCACACTACGCGGGCACCTTTCTCTGGACGACCTTTTCACAACTACGCCGCCTCTCTCGCACGCTGTGTAGAATCTATATTTTCACATTCATGTTCGCTAATGGCGCCTTCGCTTGATTTATAGCTCGGTGATAACTGGCCTCTGCTCCTGCGCCCGTGCTATTTCACACTCCGGTGAGTTACGGAAGTGCCCATTCATTATATATGTTTGGCAAAAGAGGGGAATGATAATGTTGGCACCTCGATGACTACTGTTCACCCAAGCAGTGTAAATTACATAGTTTCGATGCCAGGCATACGTGGACGGGTGCGAGCATGGAGGGAGAATGGATGTGTTGATTTGACTCTCAGTCATCTGCGTCGAAATGCGTGCCGGCAGACGTCGACCCTGCAGCTCAAGGAGTGGAGCAAAACAGCCACACCGCGGGATTTTGACTGTCAGTGTGGCTTTGCATGTAAAAAAACATTCATGGACTTGTTAGGTGCTTTTGACAAGCATTCATTAAATACCTCACCAGACAATGAATATTGGTGGAGATTCGATTATCTATGGCTATGCGAGCTAAACGATCTGTGTGGCTCTGGCTGGAGTCATTTTAGAGCTCCTGCTGGGATAATTTACAAAAAGTAAAAAAATGAAAGGAAATAAACATGACAAGAAAATCACAAATTCATAAATCTGCACTAATGCCTCATTAAAATGACGGCCTTCCCTTTTGACCGGTCGTTGACTCAGCGGAAAGTAGCAAGGAAATGATGATGCTTATGTTTGAAAGAAGTGACAGTGAAAATGGAGGTTTATACTGGGAAAGGAAATTACAATGAAATCACCATATGGGAAAATCATTACACGAGAGTGTTTGAACCATGAATTGGCCAAATCTTTCGCTATTGAGCGACACCACAGAGTGCTGAACCACTACTTGGAGACTTATTGGGCAACTTTTTACATAGGTTGTAGCATTTTGGGGGGATCATTCCTTGACTATTCAATTCAATTCAATTTTATTTATATAGCGCCAAATCATGAGAGAAGTTCTGAAGGTTTTGTTAGTGCAAGGTCAGTGGTCTCCCATGTGCATGAAAGTCCACGTGTATGCATGTGTGTGTGTGTGTGTACATGTATGCATCCTTGTGCACGTTCATAGTGTGCAGCGTGCTCTCCACAAGTAAGGTTTTGTAAGTTCCCATGTTCCTCGGACACGTGGTGGTGACACTGAGAGGAAGCTGTGGTTAAACGGTCACTTGCTGAAGACTTCTCAAGTATCTCATGTGTTCACATCAACTCCCTAGATACCGAGAATGAAAGACCCCTCTCCTCTCTAGGAGGGTTTCGCTACAACTTACACCCCCTGTTTGACCTCTTTTTGTCCATTTATATCTTTCTGAACAACTCGTTTGTCATTGTTTGCTTCTGTACGTGCGGGCATGCACAGTGTGCAGTCACAATGAAAGTTGTATGTGTCATATTTTGCTCCAAATTACTTGGAGCAACAAAAAAAAAGAAAAGATAGAATATTTCCGGAATGTTATTCACTTTAAATGACATTTCAGACAGCTTTGTGGGGGTATAAAATGGATATTTGAAGAGTCGGTGAGTGAAAGACATTTCTGTGGAAGAGATACAAAGCCACCATTCAAAGCACCTCCCTGCCCTCCAGGTTGAGGCAGATTGTTTCTGCTCTGTTCCTGAGGACGTCTTAATTTGTAAGAGCAGGCTTGACAAACCCGTCCACGGTAGTCCTGGAATTTTTGACGGAAGCAGCGCCGGCTGCAGTGGAGAATTCCACACATTCAGCCCTGGTTACTCGTCGGGTGGAAATCACTCGAGCAATTTCTGTGATAAGTCACTGGACTGCTGTTTTCATACGCTGGTATTATTTTAGCGGAGGGCAGGACATGGGAAAGGGAAAGTTTATGAAGGAGCAGCCAGCAGTTCAACTCATTGACTCCTTGGACGCGCAAGTCAGCATGCAAATACAAATACATGCACACATACACACTCACATACCAACTGATCCTCAAATGGAGGGAGAAGGAAATCATTTTTTCCATCATTATTCAAGCATTACTTAGTCTTTTATATACCTAATAATATATATATCTTTTACATAGAGATCTCTTATTTCCTATAAAATTATATGTTATGTTAAAGGCTGGTTGCATGGTGTATGATGTTCTGTGAGGGTCAGAAAAATGTTACAGTGAAACTCCAGGCTCATTCTGCAGACTTGGATGGAGTTCATCTTCTGGCGTCCTCCCTTTAGTAATGTCCCTCTAAAACATGGAGCTCTTAAACTGCTCCTCCCTTCCCTCCCTCCCTCCTCTCCTCTCCTCTCATCTCCTCTCCTCCTTTACCATCCGTCTCTTCTCACTGCTCCTCTGTTCTCCTCTCCGTCTTCATTCCAAGACCCCACAACCACATTGCCGGGAAAGGGAAGGACAGACATATTTTCATTGCGTGTGGTCAACCGAGCAGTAGTTAGGCTACGGCTGTGCAGGAATGTGTAGGAAGCGAGAGAGAGAGAGAGAGAGAGAGAGAGAGAGAGAGAGAGAGAGAGAGAAGCTGAAATGCACTGTACTAATTTGGATTATCTTTGAGCTCATTAGCTTTAATACATAACTCGATACATCCCGCTCGGCTTTGAAGTGGTATCAAGCCCTTTGACATGGAACAGAAGGATATTTTAAATGGCATTGATGTTATTTTTTTAATCATAAGGCACATATTTCCCAGAAATCCAGCTGGGGCGCATACAAGCTGTACATCAAAGGTTGATGGTCAGCATCCGCTCGGCCCTCTAACACGACCTCCAGTTTATAAAATGTCAGACTAAAAGCCACGGGCACAAGCAGTGTTTGCATCAGATAAGAGAGATGAGAGACTCACCAGGAAGAGGAAACAACCTTCATCTCTTGCTGTATCAAATTGCAACCAATTTTCCCACCCTGATAAAGTGAATAAATTAATCCATGTTATGAAAAACAATGAGCATAACAAGCATAGAATTATACAAAAGTGCCTGGACTCAAAGCTGCATAGCTATTATGAGGTTTTCACGAAATAAGTCCTGGAATTTTGTGCGGCTGTTTTTTTGCTTTTTTTTTTTCCACATAAATTCAGAGAACAGTGTGACACAAAACAACACAGCAAACAAGAAGTTCAACTTGCAGTTTTATAATTTGGCCAGGCTGCCAGTTTCCCCACTGCTTTGCGGGGGTTTGAAATTGTGTCACTCAGGAGGCCTATCACAAAGGGTTTCTTTTGTGAGACACACGACACCGCGGAGTGGAAAAGGTGACGCTGTCGGAGGACTTCAAACGAAGCAGTGGCCGAATGGAAATTTAATAAACAAAAAGACTTCAAGAATACATAGTTTTCCCTCAGCTGCCTGTGTTATCGGCCGGCCGGTTCCTCCATGCTGGGGGTTCCTGCTGCATTCTGGGAGTTTTACTGGACCCAGAGCACGGCCGTTTAGCCAGTGGATTATAGATTCCTATGTGATGAAGTGAGGCATTCTGCTTCAGAGTCCAAAACACAGTCCTGGACCACAGAGCGCTCTTTCTCCAAATCATGTCAAAAGGTGGGCTTCAGAAAAATAACAAGACCAGCATGTACCTTACAGCCACGTATTTATTTGAAGTTAAAAATACATGGTGAGACCTGCAGGCACAATCACTAAAAATGATGGATGTTTGTCTCAGTGTTGATTGCAGCGACTGTTGCTACAGGACGGGTTGTTTGCTGTACAGTACAGTGTATCACATAAAACCACTCTGAACACTTTTATTAGTTTTATGGCCATTTTGCCTTGCTATATGCTATTTTATTGTGTGCTTCTTGGGAAAAATAATAATAATGAAAAAAATGCAATTAGCGTGATATAAATAGCTCACTTGTGGAGCTAGCATGCTGAACCCATTGCAAATCTGAAAGCAAAACATTTTCACCGCCACAAACGTGCAGCTGTTCGACATGACCTGCTGATGCGTTTAGTTAGAACTGTCAAATGCAGAAAGATAATGTCTCTCTTCTCTGATTATGTCCAGAAGAAGAAAAAGAACAAAGGCTTGCACTTAAAACAAGTGGAAAAGGTTGTTTGAAGCCAAGTGGTACAGGCTGAGTTTTCTTTAGTGGAACAACTACAAGGAGTGACCCTGTGTGTCAAGATGACTCAGCGTTCTGCGGAAGAGAAACAATTAACAAAAGCACAGCCTGTCTCTTTCGGGGCATTTTTGCCTTTTGCCTGTCACAATCTTGTCTGGTTGTGTGGGGAATTTTTTGTTTTGTTCTCTGTATTCTGGCGACCTGCCTGCTGTGTCCCTCCTTTGTTGCCATAGCCCTGCCCAGCCCAGCCCAGCCCACCTCCCCCTGCACACCTGCCCTGCATTAGCCTCGTCAGCCTTGCCCGGTGTTATGCCTTCCCTTTTTCACCCTCTCAGGCAACCCTCTTGTTTCCCTTCCAGCGTTGGTTCTTGTTCACCACACGTGTACCTTGTCCCGTGATTAGTCCTTCCTGTGTGTATGAATATCTGCCAGTTTCCTTTGTTTGTTGCCAGTTGGTCCTGTGTTGGTTCAAGTGATCTACCTGCTGTACCTGTTCTGCTCCTTGAAAGTTGCCATTAAAGACTCAGGTGTCTGCATCTGGGCCATTTCCTCAAGAGTCAACAAGCCAGAATCTAGCTAGTCTGTGCAAAAATGGAAGGATCATGAGATTTGTATTTTCTATCAAGTCTGAAATGAATTCCTTTTTTTCCAGCCAAATAAATCATAAAAATCCTTGTGTATATATTGATGCCATGACTGTAATGAGTCCAGAAAAGTCTCACTGGTTCATTTGCATCTGAGGGAGGAGGGCATGGACAAAGCTGTAGTCAAAGCCTTGTCACAGTGTATATTTTCGGACTGCCAAAGGAAGTTATTTTTTTGTCTTACAGTAATAGCGTTTTCCCCACCTGGGTTCTCAGGTGCAGCACTTTGCCATAACCTTGTTGCTCTAGCTGTGTAAATACACCCCTTCCCCCTCCCTACAAATGATTGAAATTTAGTTCTTATGCTGGGGCAGACGGGTTTCCTGCCATTCCTCTCAGTGGACCCCTTTCCGGCGCCGCCTCTCCTCCCAGAATCCTCTCTATCCGGCTCTTCCATCCAGCCGGGTCGGGTGTTGATCTTAGCGAGGCTCCAGGTCTTACAGCACAG
>OMLF01010686.1:0-15286 GCA_900302615.1 Holocentrus rufus
CCCCACCCTACTATCAAAGCCTCTGCATGCAGCTCCTCAGTGGTCACATTGCTACCTGGTTGTTGTTAGCTTAGCAATGGCTGCGGCGCAGAGTCAAGTCCTACTGATTGCCAGTAGACTTCAATAGGGGTCATAGATTACGTAATGCCCCTTCAACTTTTATTTAACGAGACATAGTTGACTGAAGTCCATGATTTTTTCCAGAAACATCCTGCTTTACATTCACACAGCTCCACACACTGACACTGGATCTGAACACTTCTGCTGGAACAGTTGAAGATTCAATGTTTTGCTCAAGGACACATCAGCAGTTGTTGCTGAGGGAGGGAACAGCGTTTCTCATTCACTTTCATCCCACATTGTCCGAGCTTCGAACTCACCGGCAATCCCCTGGCCTGTTTCTCTAATCTGAAAACTGAAACCAACAAATTATCGCTATTATTGATGAATTATTATAGTATCATTACTAGCAGTACCTGTCAGTTTAGGAAAACTCGCCTCTCTGTATGACATCCTGCATCCTTTTGTGCTGATGATGACAACCTGGTGGAGGGAGGAGGACAAAGCAAAACATTTTCCAACCATGTTTGTTTTCATTAGTGGGAAGAGCTTTGCAAAAATAACAAGTTATCATTGACTACAGAGGTTTTTATGTATTTATGCTTGTATTCTACCCTGGTCTGGAAGTGACTAGTGCAGTTGAATAGGAGCTTGAAAAAAAGGTTCATATGTAGATAGTGTGGAGAATTTATTGTTTTATTGTAATTAGGTATATTCAGAGATATTTATGGTTGAGTGATGGAAAACAATATGCCGATGCGACCTATATCAGCTATAAATAAAAATATGGCTTATATGGAGTGTAGTCATCCTGTTTCTCAACCTTTGTTGTTGTACAGGCAGAGGCTGAGTGGCTGAATGGATGAATGAATGGATGAATGGCAACCGTGGAGTGTTTCAGTCATCTGTTCATAATGGGACTAAGAGGATTAGCATTAGCCCGATAATGGCATGGATGGAGTTAACTGTAGCTGCAGTGTGTGACCTGCTCAGAATGTAAAGGCCCACTTTATCACACTCTGATATCCAGATCGTCATTTCTCTTCACATATGTCAGCGAAATATTTCAGCGCTTCGCTAACTCAAATAATGAACTGCAGGTACCTTGGTTTACACAGTGCATCTAAGACGTGCAGGGTTGATGGTGAAAGAGAGAAAGAGGAAAAAAAAGGGCTGGAAAAAACATTAGCATGTCTGGGTAATGGCTACAATATGTTGCTTTCAAAGGCATCAAGCACTAAGCATATTTTCAACAGATGTGGAGAAGCCGCTGTTGGCAGAATATAAGAAATGGAATCTATAACGAGATAACTCATTGAATATTGTGTCTATGAGTATGTGTGTGTGTTTGTTTTGTGCTCATACACTTGTACATGATATGGTTTCAGTTAATTCATTAGCTTGTGATCAGGTCCACAGCTGTATGGGCTTGATCTGAGTACAGTCTGCTGCAGTTTCTGTCCTCGTCTGGATAACGAGAATTCTCTGATACTTTACACATTGTTGGCAAGATCAGATGCTGTGTTGTGGTTTTTGGCTTAATCAGAAGCTTATAGAGAAGTAGAATAAGTAGTTGGTGTGTTGTTAACTGCTATACAGTACTGCTGTCCTTGTCTCAAAACTTTTCAATCCACTTGAGCTGAAGTTTTACATGCTCTTGTGTGGGCCTAGAGCCATTAAAAATCCCATATGCCTCTTCCTTTTTATTGTGTTTTTCCCTTGTAATATTCTCTTAAAGGAATAATCCAACATTTTGGGCAATTCACCCTTTTTCCAACTTACCCATACTGAAACAAGATGTTCGATACCATTTTCACCTCTGTACATCCACCGGTTCTTGTTAACTTGGCATAAAGACTTGAAGTCTACAGGAGTCATTAGTCCAGCTCTGTCAAATTGAAAAAATAAATCTTACAGCAACTCTGAAGCTGTCTTATTTACACAATGTATTATGTGTATTTGAAATACACATCTTGGAATTTTTTTTAAAAAACGAGAGTTATCTTAGGAAAAGTTAGATGTTCAGCAGCTATAGTTCCTACCATCTAACTTCATCTAACTTCTCCTAAAACAAGTCTCATTTATTTATCTTTTTTTTAAAATCCAAGATCGAATCCAAATACATGATACACTGTATAAATAAGACAGTTTCAGAGCTGCTTATTTATTTAGTTTATTTTTTCACTTTGACAGAACTAGACTGGCTGACTCCTGCAGACTTCAAGTCTTTATGCTATGCTAGCACGAAATGCTAACCATCGGAACCGAACCAGTGGATGTACAGAGTTGAAAATAGTATTTAACATCTTGTCTCAGTCTGGGGAAGTCAGGAAAAGGGTATTTTGCCCAAAACATAGTATTTCTTTAAGTGATTATTGGTCACAGGAATACCAGCACAAAGGGCATGACCTTTGCCCTCCTCATATTTACTTGCTCGCAGAAATTTAAGATTATTCCAAAAGCCTCAGATGTAAAATTGAAATTGAAGTCATTCGATAGCTTCAAAAATTCCTGGACATCAATCAAATCCAAACACAAGGATACTTTTCTTAATTCCTTCCAGGCTGAGAGAAGACGTTTCCATCTGCTAGCAGAGATACAGTCCAATAAAACATCCTTTTCCATCTGGCACAATTGTAGCCTAAACTTACAGTATCTGTTTGTACCCACAAACTGTGTCATCCAGATGTCAACATGTGCTGTTTCCTCTGTGTGTCAGCGGGCCCGGCGGTCTGATGTCTGGCTCTGGCCAGATGACAAGTCACTGTGTTTCCACTGAATGTCATTCAAATCACATTCATACACTGCAGAAGGACACAGGCGGAGGACAATCATGCTCCAGGGCTTTCCTTGGCTTTGGCAAAGACTTTGTTATTTGTCAGTTTTCTTGTGGGAAATTATTTTCTACCTGTGTCCTTAAGCTGAACTAAAGACCACCTAGGTAATGGATACTGCCAGCTGCAAGCCCTCTCTATTTTCCTGCAGGCAGTGATACCCAGTGGTATTAATGAGCACTAGCGATGCTACTTTATCGCATTTTCAGGTAACTGCAGAGACAAAGACAGGCCCTTTGATCTCAGAATATGATGAGTGCTGGTTGATGGAAAAGGATGGACTAAAGTTGAAAATGTCAAGCTGTTTCTCTGAGTGGTAAAGCTGCCAGTTGGGAAGGTTTGAAGCTCAGTTTGAAGACTCTCTGAGGTCAGATAGACACATCTACAAAAACAAGCCTGCTGGAATGTATTCTTCAGTCCCAGTGTGGCGAAAAAGGCAGTGTCCTCCCACAAAAAACGACTCCACAGGTCGTTTGTTCCTACCCTGTAAAATGACTGACAGGAATGTTTCTTAAATTAGTGCCCATACCAGCGAAAAGCAATGTAGAAAAAAGAGTGAGACAGTCCAACTAGGGAGGAGGGCAGGGTGGTGGTTGGGTTGACAAAACACAGGGCTTTCACACGGGACACCTGTGTTCCTGTCCCACAGAAATCTGATCCTAGGTCTGTGTTCAGAGGGAAAAATGTTCCAAAGCTTTTCTCTCAAGTATTCAGCCAATCATTTATCCTTGTGGCTGCTTGACATGTGTACGTCTATGGGAGCATCATAGCCTGTGTTGTCAGCAAATGAAATGGTTTCTCCTCCTGTTTGGCCATTGTAATTGGTCAGAGTATGTGATTAGGTGGTGTCAAACAAGGTTGTTTCTAAATACATTTCACTAAATACATTTTTTTTTTTTAACTTTTTTTATGCCTATAGTTTCTCAGGGTGCAGAGGAGACCATGAGCTCGAAGTAAAGCAAGGACTGACATAGATTAAACTGGTTCAGGCCCAGTATAACATTGCAGCTGTGAGGACCTGCAAACAGACTGACTGCAGTTCCACAGAAATACAGTAGATCCTGACGTAGACTGAAATAGCTTGGCTCCATCATGACAGTACAGTAGCTGAGACTGTGTGCTTAGTTTTTCTATTATCCTTGCATGGAAACACAATGACACAAAAGAACGAAAAGGTAGCACAAATGTCGTTCACACCGAGGTGAAGACATTTTGCCCCAGAACAAAGTGAGGTGAAGAATTTGTGTCTCCGCACACTGCGAGGTGAACAATGGGAAGGTCGGAGGTCGCAGTCTCTCCAGCTCATCCCGCTGCCAGACAGCTGGGACAGATGGCTTCCTTCCTGCTCACTTCCTGGTTCACCGGTTGCATCATGTGGAAGAAAGACTGCTCCAACGACAGCAGCAGAACCACCAACTGTTGATAAACAGGCAGCACACCCTGTCTGTTACAGTGTGCATGAACTGTGTAGTTTAGTGTCTGATGAGGACCTCCATGACTGAAAGGATATTGGTTTACACTTGAAGCTAATTCAGGATGTTTGTAGATCCTGAAAAATATGAGTTGCTTTTCTGGTGACAATTGAGCCCAGTCATATAATAGACCTACGGTATATTTAGGTCTAATTCACTCTCATATTATTTCCCTTGTCAAATTAGTCATATATTTTAATTCGAAATGGAATTATAACCTATAACTCTTAACAACTGCATTTATTTTGATCAATCTTGCAAACACGCTGTTGACTTTGACCTGTGATTTCACCTAGACATGATCACCTCATCCACGACGGCATGCATGCAGTCTGTGAACAGCCTTTTCCTCTTTGCCAAGCTCCAGGATACACCAAGGGCAGCTGCTGTAGCTCTCTCTTGTTCTGTGCATGACTGCACCAGGTACTACAGCTCCAGTTGTACACCTTCTTCTTCTTCTTGCTCTGGTGTTTTTTAGTGGTTGGTAAACAGCTTTAGGTGATTACTGCTCCCTTCTGAATTGTGTGCGTATAGGAAGCAAAAGTCAGTTACTTATAAAAATCCTGCTGCTCTGTTGGAATTTGTTCTTAAATGTAAGTTAAACTATTGTCATGTAATGTTAATATATTTCTCCTCCAACTCCACAAAGTCCTTAAAAAGGACGAGACAAAAAAGCGCATTGCCCATTGTGCACTTGCATGGACGTCTGTGATGCACATGTCATGGTCTTGGTAGACTGTTTCAAAGCAGAAGCCTCTGTAGCCTTTGTAGCCTTTGCAGTGTAGTGCTACCAAGGCCCCGTCCTTGCTTGGCTGCAGCCTCGGCTTTGGGAAACAGCTCACATGTCCAAACCCCTGGCCTTCACCATCAAATCTCCTGAACCCCATCCCATCTTTTTTTCTCAATATAATATCAGTGATATCTCTAAAATAATGTCCTGCCTGTATAGTTTTATTTCTGTAGTTCCACTGACTAGAAAACTAAGCTAATGATTGTGTGTTTTATATATTTGAATGCTGGTAAAAAAAAAAAAAAAAAAAATCTTAAACTTTATAAACAGAAATGGAAGTGGGTTGGATCTGCAGCAATAGTTTCAGCATCTAGTCTATTGCTATCTAGTCAAACAGCACATATCCAGAGGCTGTTTGCCTCTGTAATTCCTCAAAGATGGCACAATGGTGCAATATGTGTTTTTATGTTTGGATTTTATCTCTGATTTTATTTCTGTTTTATATCCTCACACTTATTTATGATTGAGCCTTAAATTGTGTTTTTATACTTCAACTTCTGTATGCATATGAGTGACTGGCTTTATTTATTTTTGTCTTGTCAGTGAGCTCACTAATTCCAATCAACTAAGCTGATATGGCAATAAAGTACTGATTATTGAATCTTGATGAATCAGTCAGTGACAGCTGGTTTGGCTATTTGGACATTGTGGACGTGCCAAAATGGATTAAATATGGCACATATTGTATGTACACAAAAATGGCTCGGCTGGCCCGGCGTGTTTGTAGTTCAACCTATTAACATCTCCTTCATTTTGTGTGTAGATGTACATCACAACTACCAGTATAGTAAATTTAAGAGTTCTGTGTACTTCTGATATGAATCTAGACAAGTTAATGCCTAGGTTGCCCCATACGGATTGGCTTTGATAAGCAACTTTTGTTTGTTTGTTTGTTTGTTTGCTTGTTTATAGGGCATCAAAACATGGACCAGTTTAACCACTTTTTTTTTTTTTTTAAGATTATATTTTCGGCATTTCTGCTTTATTGACAGCAATAGTGGTGATAGACCCAGACCCACTTTAACCACTTTTGCAGTAAAATATTTTTATGCATGAATTCATTTCATTTATTGGAGACCTTGTGGATGCTAAAAAATATTGGGTTTTGTTCTACCAGGGGTATCCCAAAATTCACTCAGCAATGAAACTTTTTGGAATGACCATAAGACTTTGGAACATCCACTAAGAAGCTGCTTTTAATCCAGACATTGGAGCAGCCAGTAAGAAGGTCCCTTAAGACTTAATGCTGTAATCTGGCCCATATGGAGTTGAAAAGGCCAGTGTTTTCCCTTGTTGAGCAATTAACATTGCCATGAACACGCTGGGCCAGCCGAGCCATTTTTGTGTACATACAATATGTGCCATATTTAATCCATATTGGCACGTCCGCAATGTCTACAAAGCTCATGGCTCAAGTTGAATAACCAAACCAGCTGCCACTGACTGATTCATCAAGATTCAATAACCAGTATTTTATTGGCATATCAGCTTAGCTCACTGACAAGATAGTAATAAATAAAGTCAGTCACTCATATGCATACAGAAGTTGAAGTATAAAACGCAATTTAAGGCTCAATCATAAATAAGTGTGAGGATATAAAACAGAAATAAAATCAGAGATAAAATTCAAACATAAAAACACACATTGCATCATTGGTTAAAGTGCCATCTTTGAGGAATTACAGAGGCAAACAGCCTCTGGACATGTTGTTTTGGAGTCTGGAAGTGCTGGTCTTAATGCAACCTAGTCTTTCACAGAAAAAAAGTTCAAAAAGGGCACGAGCTGGTTGAGAGAGGTCCTGTAAAATTTTAAGGCTCTATTTTTGCAGTCTAACCTTGCAGATTCCTGCTGGGGGTGGAAGATCACAGCCAATGATTTTTGATGCAGTACACGCCACATTGTCTAGCAGTGTCCTGTCCTCTATCACCATGTTACCATACCAGTCTGGAAACACCTTTTTTTCAGTTGTCTTACAAAGAAAAGTCTTTGATGTGCCTTTAGAGAATAGTGATGGTATTGTTCTCCGTAGCCATTTGAATACTATATATTTGAGTACTATAAGATGTGTGAAATAATTACAAATCCAATTTGTACCATTTTTGTAAACATCCACTTGGTTTTGTTAGCTTTTTTCCTTGTTCTTCTGGCATATGTGCTTCTTTAATGATAAAACCTGAATAATCATTTTCATTTTTCATACTTTTCATATTTCTTTCTTTTTTTTCCAGCATTCAAATATAAAACACACACAAACAATTGATAGCTTAACACTTGACTAGTGTGACTTATAATTCTCTACATAAATAAAACAAAACTATACAGGCAGTTCACTGTTTTAGAGATATTGTTGATATCATTTATTGAAAAAAAAAGGAGGGGGTTTGGTAGATTTGATGGTGTATGTCAGGGGGTTGGACATGTGTTCTTCTACTCTGTCTGGGATGAGGCTTTGGATTTGAAGATTCTTCTCAGTATTCTTTGCTTCCTGGACTTCTTTTCTATAAGTTGAGCCATGTTTTTCTCCAGCTGAGCAATCTTTGCCATCATGCTGGTCTCCTTCTCGGCCCATTCTTGCTCTTTCTGGATTCCAGCATTCCTTGTTTTTGTCACATCCTGATGAAGGTGCAATGCCCAAACATGTTGATATGATGCTGATGCTGACTCAAATAAATAGACTACTGTTTAGTGCAAATGTAAACAAGTGCAAATAGAGCTTTGCATCAGTGACACTGTGTGCCCTTGTTTTTCAATCAAGAACAAGCCCGTATTTTTAATCTAGACCTCAGAGCAGCCAACAGAAACCTCTGGACTTTGGAGCAGCCAATAGGAGCTTCAGGCTTTGATCTGGTCCATATGGAGTTGAAAAGGTCTGTGCTTGTTCACAATGTATTGCTCTCCTGTAATTCCCAAGTGTGACTCTCCGTGGCTGCTCAAGGGGCCTGTGACGTCAGAGCTGTATTCTCTCTCCTTCCTCTTCCTGTCTCCGTTACGTGAGGAGGGGCCGAGTGGAGGGGGGGAGGGGGTCTCCATATCCTCTGGAAAGCATTTGTCTCTGTTTAAGCTCTCAGTTGGACTCAGGCCATCTAACCAGCCTGCACAAGTGACCATCATTGGTCACAAACAACACAACAGAACAATGGGATTGATCCAATAGGCCACAAGACAAATTGCATTTCAGAGACTGGCCTCGTTTTTTCACCATGAGAGTCAACTGGCCTTCTCGGTTGTAGTAAAAAAAAAAAAAAAAAAAAAAAAAAAAAAGCCAGACTGATGAGACTGAACTGAACTGCACACTGATGGAGGCAGCAGTGCCAGACAGGAGCTACATCAGGCATAGACATAGATTATGGGGGAGAACAGGGGTCCCTGTCCCCTCTCTAATATTAGTTCAAGGCTTTTTCTAATTGCTGGAAACTCCTTTAAATGTCTTTAAAAGCATTTAGACGACAAATTAGACCCCCATGTTTCATATTTTTGTTCATGTTTGTCAGTTTAACAATGTCTTATAGTACACTAAACAATAATACAACTTCACTCATTCTCGTACCTGCAGACTTTTCCCATGTAAATTTGTTTATTTCAATCTTAAAGATGGAATGAGGAAAAAATGGCACTCCAGACAGGCTAATATAGCATGTCGGTGTGTTGAAATGAAACCTAAACCTCTGAGGCCATGCAAAATCTTCAGCTTAATGGTGACTATTTACAGATAACCCCCTTCCTAAATAATTTACTCCGTAACCTGGTTTTGGTTTAGTGTCATAGACATAGACTTCAATTCCATTTTTATGGTCAGTACATGTAAATATCCTGAGCTATAATGTTAGACTAACTTGGTAAGCTCAAACCTGGCAGAGATGCCTGGTTTACTACCATGTTAAAGGAATACTCCAACATTTTGGGTGAAATACTCTTTCTCCTACTTACCCAGACTGAGACAAGATGTTTGATACCATTTTCACCTCTGTACGTCCACTGCTTTGGTTATGATGGTTAACATTATGTGTTAGCTTAGCATAAAGACTTGAAATACTGGACTCATTAGCCTAGCTCCATCAAAGTGAAAAAATAAACCTTACAGGAACTCCAAAGATGTCTTACACAATATATAATGTGTATTACACGGAATTTTAAAAGAGTCATTCTAGGGTAAATTAGATAGTAGGAATTATAACCGAAGAACACATATGCTCTGCTGTTAAATTTATTTTTTCACTTTGACAGAGGCTACTGACCTCTGCAGACCTCAATTCTTTATGCTAATTGAACACGAAATCGTAACCATTGGAGCTGAACCAGTGGACGTCCGGAGGTGAAAATGGTATCTAACATCTTGCGTCAGTCTGGCTAAGTCGGAAAAAGGGTATTTTGCCCAAAATGTTTATTCCGTTAAACTTTCATTTTGGGTTTTTGCAATCTGCCGTAGCTTACAGATGTTAACTTTCCATGCTAACTAGGTAGCTAACACTTCCAAATATCATGGTATGACATTAGCTGTTGCACGAAAATCACAATTTCACATTGGATGTTTGTTTCTTCCATGTTTTTTTCTAAGCTGGACTTCTGGAGCACACAGAGGTCTCTAATCACGGTGAATGCAACACAACATACAGTACAGCTTTAATGAAAATTCTGAACATAGCATAGCCTCAAGCCTCCCAGAGGAATACTGTTTATCTGTAAGTAGATTATTCGATCTAATTAGCACAGTGAGCAGTTGGGAGGAAAATAGAAATCAGAACTATGGGGGAAATGGTCCTATAAAACAGCTAATCACTTCCACACTATTAGCCTAATTTTCATATTCATGCCATAACTCATTTTCTTAGAGCAGGTTATATTAAGTCATTTTAAGGAATTCGGGGGTGAATCAGTTTACTCAGGTATTTACAGGACAAAAGATGAGGAGGAAATGTGAACTGTTTTCCTCTGCTGTCAGCTTAAACCCACTGACCCTGTGGAATAATGTATGAGTGTGTGTGTGTCTGTGTGTGTCTGTGTGTAGCGTGTGTCTGCATTAATGCATCTGTCCATATTGCAGTTGGTGAATGAGGTCTATATCTGGCATTGTGTGAGAGAAGAAATAACCTTTAGAGGATTCTGTAAGTTTCCTGGTTTGACAACAAGATCAATAGCACTGCAGATTTCACTGCAAAACCCTGAATCTCATTACTTTTTCAATGCAGCAGTTTCACTTTGCTCCATAAGACCTCTGGAGCGTGCTCAGAAATCCACACAGCTTTCTGTCGACTCCACACTGCAGTTTCAATAGGCTGCAGAGGTTGGATGAGTGAGCGGTTTTATTAAATATTTAGAGCAGAGGAGAACCACAGTTATTTCAGTTAAATTGCACTCAAGATAAGACAATTACTCAAGTAACGGTAACAGGACAGCCCATTATAACATTACTCAAGGGAGCGGATGAGGAATGTTGAGCTCAAAAATGTAGAATTAAAAAAAGTTAGTTTTTATTAGAGTGCTCATCCAGGAATAGTTTTGCTGTTTTACATAACAAAGTGAGTGTGTTTAAATGGCATGAAGCTTTCTGTCTAATCGCTCATGTCCCTGTTAATGTCTTTTTCAGGATAAATTACTGTTGGTTTCATCCCATGCTGCTCATCAGTATCCCCATGGAAACTGAGTTTTTCATGGACCAAAACACATGTAAACAGTCGATTACAATATCTCAGTATCTCTTAGTATCCATAATATTCCACGTATTATATTCACATTCCTTATAATCAATTTAAGAGCTAGAGATTGTTGTAAATGAGATTACATGAACATGTATAAACCCCAAAAATGGATTGTTCAAACGGTTTGATTATTAATGGCATATTCGTTTGCATGTAAAGACAATCAATGTGCAGCAAGCATTTGGCTGACAGGAGGAAGGGTTGGGGCCTCAGTCCTGTAAAAGTGCTAGACACCCGATCAGTGACTAAAAATTAGGATAATTGGGAAACATGATGTATTGCCAAGGGAAAATGTTCTACAAGAGCATGGGCTGTTATGCCCAGATGTTGTTATATGTTTCCTTAGCATTTGTTCTTTCTTTATCGTTCACCTGTTTCCCCAGCCATTGTAAAATGTGATTGATTTGAATTGTTTGATTCAAATTCATCATCAGTCTAATTTATGCAATTTCAAATTGTTATTCCCACGGAGTGCCTAAAATACATAGCACACTGCGGCTTTATGAAAGAGTTTAAACTAATAGTTGGCTGGCTGAAGTAAGTAGCACTTTTGTCCAATATGTTTATCCGAGCTCATTTAAAAATGTGATCTTGATTGGATAACATTCTATTTAGGGGGATGGCAATGAGTACACTTGAAGCAGTTTGTTAAATGCATGCTAACACCCAGCAAATGCCCATTTCATGTCTGGGACTGGAATTTGTTTTTTTACAGGACAGACGACCAAAAACCTGGATGTTTGAAAACCCCAGGAGGTAGACAAGCTTCACAAAAATACAGGCGACCAGCTCAAATTTTCACAATATGAAAAATATGCAAAAATTCAGTTTAGGAGATAGTTTGGAACTGACATCAGAAAGATATTAAGACCCTGGTTTAACTAGAGATGCAAGTAGCGGCTATGGACAACAACAGCTGTTTTCTCAGCTTTGATTTTGCTGCTGAATTCACACAGGCTTGCACTGTTGTTGCTGCAGGCCGTCCGCTCAACATCAATTAAACATGTAAATGTCTGCTGGGTTTGTGTATCCTGAAGGAAAAGGTGCAGCTTGTCCAAGTGACAGCAGGGCAGACTGTGACTCAACGTAAAGCAGAAAACAACAGCTGTTCCTATTAGCTGTGGGAATTGTGGGAACATGCTGCTCATCAATTATTTAAAATGAGCTGAAGGCATCATGAATGAAACCTCAGCTACTAGGGACAATCATTCTCAGCTTAAGAACTTTGTTAGTCAAAAGTCACTAATGCACTGGTACCACACTGCCATTAAAACAAGTTATTTAACATTGATCGGAGCTTAAAATCTTACTTTTCCTAAAACAAATAAAAAAAACCTGCTAAATGGGAGAAAATGTGCACTTGTTTATTAAAGATTTGTTTCATTTTGTTCAGTGAAGTATCATTTCTCATTGCCTTGATACTGTTGAGTTGATCTACTATTCTGTTTTCATTGGCTTGATACTGATACTTCATGAAACGTGAAACTGCATGGAAAACAACTGGATTTTTCATTTCTTTTAAGAAAACTAACAATTTGAAACTGCATTTGAGACTAAAAATGACTTACTAAGCTGGATATTTTTGCAGAGTAGAGAAAGCAACAGAAATTGCTGATTCAGATTGAGGATATAGGGCCAATAAAGGGCAGAAAGTGAAAAAAAATGTGTTCATCTATTCTAAATCCTAGCAGGGCTGTGACTTTAAATGAGTGTTTGGCTCACTCTGCAGTATTCCTACACTTCTAACCAGAGAAGGTCATTCCCAGCGAGGCCACCAAAGCCTGCAGTGATGTCATCCATGATGTAATTGAAGCCTCCTCCCTGCAGCTGAATTTCAGTATACACATTAGCAAGACGGCTGTTGTGAAAACTTGGATTTTCATGTAGTTTGTACACTTTGCTGTGGTTTACTGTGGTTTAAAGACAAGGTCCTTCAGGTGGACCCAGGCTTCCCAGGGGTGCTGGTATTTCTGGAAAGTTATGGAATCAATTCTTGGGACAAGTGATGGAATTTCATAGCATTTTGTAAGCCTCAGTGAAAAAAACAGTGTCTGGTTATTGAGCAAACAAAAGATTTATTTCTCATTGTTTTCATGTTAAAGTTTTCGCTCTCTGCAGATTTAATTAGACCTCTGGATTGGAAGTGCGTTTAAAATTATGGTCAAGGGGGAAAAAATCTTTTATAGAAGTCATGGAAATTCAACATTTTAGTTATGGAAAGTCATGGAAAAGTCACGGACTATTACATTTGACAGAGCTGGAATGCTGCAAACAAAGGCACCAAATTTTTGCACTGATGTGTCTTTTATTCTTTTATTCACTGGATGTAGTTGGTGTTGTCTTGCTTTTCACATTTTATTTCAAAGAACCTTGTAACCTTGTTAAAAAGGTGCTATATGAGTTTATTACAATTACTATTAGTATTATTGTTATTTGGGGTCATTTTCTCCTGTTTTGGCATCACTGAGGATTTACTCATATTATGTAATGAGTGTGATATGTAGAGGGGATCTCCACTCCCTCCGCCCTTTAGTGTTTTGTTTCTTCCCAACATTGATTTCAAATGCGTCTCCTGAGCGTGATGTGGATAAAAGGGAATTTGTAGCCCTCTCTGTGTGTCTCATATCTATTCTGTCCTTTCAAGTCTGCAGGAGCTGAGGTGGCCTGGTGGCTCAGGGGGTCAGGGCGTGTTGTGTGCTCACGACACGGTGGGTTGGAATCTGGTTCATGACCCCCTTTGCGTGGCATTTGGTATTTTATTCTCTGGCAAAATGCCATGCAAAGGAATTTCCTGGCATTGACATACGTCCTGCATTGTTGGATTGTGTTTGGATACAACAACACAAAAACCAAATGTAAATGAACTTTGTCACAAAGCATTTTAAAGAGAACTGTGCAAAGAATGAGCCCGCATTGATTTAACTAATCAACAAAATGAAGCAATACAGCATGCAACAAAATAAAATGCAAGAAAACAAACACAGAGGCACAAGACACAAAATCACATGCTCAGTGTAAAAGGCTTCCCTATCTGGCCTAATGGAGAGTAGGAAATGGACTTTTATTTATAGGAAAATGTCTCAGATTATTGCTTTAGGCACAAGGAATAAATGCAGTTTGACTTCAGTCCACATCTCCAGACATTAAAACAAACTTTTGTACAATGGTCCAACCAGAAAGCATGTAAAGCACACATCCAACATGACTACTGTAAGATCAAGTGTAATTTCATCCAGGACGTTTTCCTCATTTTTCATGAGTGGAATTGATTGTATTACTGTGAATATATACTGTGTTGATATTTATTACCTTGGGCTGCTTACATCAATGGATTTGCTGCCACCTGTGTTGAAACACTTCTGCAGTTCATGATGCCAACTGTAAGATATCGGAGCCTATAATCAATCCCCCTGTTTTACAATGTAATGACTATTATTAGTAGGTAGATATGCACAGTTTCTCCCAGTCTGCATGATATTTGCAATAAATGTACAATGCATTAGCGCACCGTATTTGCAGCAAGCCGTTTCCGTTTCATTTTGTGTTCTGGAATTGCCAATTTCAGATCCTCTCTTTTGTCCACCCCTTTCTCTGCTACTGTTTCTATTTGAGACATATGAGAGTGTGCAGTTTCATTTACTTTTATGGTCACTGCAGCTAACTGCTATAGAAAGTAATCTGTGAAAATCAATAGTTGGTGAAATGAAAAGAAAAAAATATACATTGACTGGACTAACAAAAGCCTAGACTTGTATTGATTGAGAAACTAAAACCACAGCACACTCTTTACAATTTGACTCCGTTAATATTGCATTTTCTGTTATTGATATTCCATATGTGAGCTGCTGCTGCTGAAAAAAGGATGTTCTTCATATAGACTGTGTCTCTGTCAGGCAGCAGGGAGCTGGACGGCAAAGAAAGCAGCTGGAAGTTGTAGGAGTAAACAGCATGGCTAAATATACTTACAACTGCCTTTAAATGGGCCGCTGTAAGAGGATTAACCAGAGATAGTAATGTGTGGAGAGATAAGGTGGAGAACCTGAGTGTGTGTGTGTGTGTGTGTGTAAGTGTAGAAATGATCCAACTAAATATACTATGTCTCATTTTGTGGAGGGAAACATTGTGCATTGTATGGAAATCTATCGCCAAGTTTTCCACATCTATTACAGAGTAATTAAAAACGTCATAAATACATGGTTTATATGTGTAGTTTTATTTTTACAAAGACAGATATTGAGCCAGGGGAAGTCACTGTATCTCCAACTGCAACTTCTGTCTGAGTGATTATGTACATTTACATACTGTTGTCTGATGAAAACCTCACGTCTCCAAAATGTCAACAACCTTCTTTAAAGATACACTGTGCAAAATTGTCAAGGGTTGATTGCAGCGAGGACCATTTAGAGTCAATTGACCAAAAAAAAAAAAAAAAA
>OMLF01010689.1:0-29257 GCA_900302615.1 Holocentrus rufus
GCCCTGCTGTGTCCTCAGGATCTTTTATTATCCTTCTTATTATCCTTCTGTTTTACTGCTACACCTCCATGCCAATGGCTCACACACTTATGACAAAAGGCATGTTGCTCCTTATTGGATAAAACATTGCTGCACTTGCATACCATTGGACATTACACTGCTGTTAATGACTGTATGTGATTGGGTGAGCGGCATTTTATAGTAACCTGCAAGGAGTGGAGTCTTGCTGCTAAAGGGACTTGCTGCTAAATGTTGAATCAAATGGGAACTTTTTTGTGACTCTGTAATAGCAGCACGACAGAAATCTGGTGTAGAATTCTGGCCTGAGAATATTAATCCCTGATATTTAAAGGAGCTATGAAATAAACATCAAAAAGCTACAATTTTCAAATAACCAGACCACCCTCAAGACTAAAATCATTAGGCACATTGCTTAACTCACTAATTGCTCCAAGATGAATTTCTCTCCAACATGCAGAATTTATATGATTTATGTCTACAGTATGCCTTTATGTGCATGCAGGCATTCAGGCTGAATGTGCATTAAATATATCCTGTAAAGTGAGGTCTGGGCCAGTTCAGTTATAACCTGTCTTTACAGCGCCCCCATGGTTGTCTGACAGAAATTTTAACAGGCCAGCAGTGATCACATCACATATATTTAGCAAGACTGTGGACCATTACCTACCAACTGGGGATATTTATGTTATGTGGGTAGACAATGTCTTATGTAAGGATAATTCAATATTTCAAACTCATGACAACAGCGATACTTTATTGATGTGTGGGGAAATTATCTTTAGGCCCCCACCGCTCCGAGTTACAGAACAACACCCTGCAGCTAATAGGGACTCAGTTGTTTAAAGAATAATTCCAGCCATTTTCAACCTTGGCCTTTTTTTTTTTTTTGGATGGCTTTTCTTTGGATTCACCTGCTGGAGATTATGTGTTGGCTCTGTACATGTGCTTTGCACAGCAGGGCATCTGACAACCAGGAGGAATGGAAGGCCCTATTGTAAAATGAGCTATGTAATTTTGGACACATTCACTTGGCATACAAAAATAATACCTAGGGTGAAAATAACCAGAATTATCCTTTAATGACCCTTAATCAGGGGGATATTTGCCAACATGGGGGACCCATGTGCTTAATCTGAAGAGTGGTCTGCCTGCTTACTGTGCCACCATGCTGTCTTAAAAAGCAGACAGGCCTGAAGGATTTGGTACCTGTTTGTGGGCATGGAGGTCCCTGATGGATTTCTGCACTCCATTGCCCAGAACCACCACCTTGCAGTGGCAGCACCACTGAGGCTTGGATCCAGGACTGCAAGGGGTCTTCTGATCAGGTCCTCGAACTCCAGCTGAGCCTGAAGCAACACAAAGCGTGTTTTTAAAAAGTGAGATACATTTCAGGACACGTTCTCTTATAATTAGCTTATTGATGGAGGTATGATGCCCCATTGTAAGGTTAACCAGCTTGGAAAATAAGCTGCTAATTCCAGAGAGAGAGGAAACTGCACAACACATTTGAGGGAAATGCCCATACCCTGGGACTCTTGTTGAAGTGTCCACTTTCTTATTCAAAGGGTTCTGTGATGACAATATTCATAACACTCATGCCTCACAGTTTGACGGCAATAAGCAGGAGTTTGTGTGCCACAGTGGCCTAATCAAAGATCATTGCTCTGTTTCATTAGCTGTGAGAACAGCTGCCGGAAATCAATAAGGATATCCGTCAGCACCTGGGCCAGACGCTGCCCTCAGCCCCAGATGAGTAATGATGTGCAAGACAAAATGGCCAACTGTAAACACTGTTAAGAGAGAGCTAATTGCACCTAAGGATGATAAAAGGGAAACTATTACATATTGAGATTGCTCTGCTGCTTTGTGCTTTTTCACAGGGTATCTAGAGTTTAAGTGAAATCAGGCATTGCTCATTTCAATTAAACCTGCAATACAGCACTTGAGGGAATTGGCAATATTCTTGTTTAATTTTGATTTTATTCTCTTACCTGGGCTGTCGGGCTGGAAGCGGAGGTGATGTGTCTGCTGCTGCTGCATTATTCCCTGTGGGCCGCCGGGCCTTATCATCTGGCCCGGGCCCATCTGATGGCCTCCAGTGTCTCCACGTCCCTGAAAGAGCATGGGAGGCCGCTGCTCTAGACCATGGGGGCCCACCCTCAGGCCACTGAGCATGGACAGGGGCCCCCTGTCTGGGGTGCTGCTGACCTCATAGCTGCTGGGGATCTTCACACAGAGGAGGTCGGAAATGGCAGCCACTACGCCTGTGATGTTCTGAGACAACAAACATGAAAAGTCGAGTTAACTAGGTCTTATTTCAAAAATCTCACCAGTGGACTTCTGGTTATGGCAGTATAAGAGAATAATTATTCTTTCACAAAAACAGAGAAGAAGCTTCAGTGCAACTTTGGAAGGAAAAAGAGTAATTTCAAACAAAAAGCACGAGCGCACAACCATCACCATCCACAAGAGCTAGCGAAGTGAGTAGCAAGCTAGCCGCAATGGCATCATTAGTGCTCAGCTGGAGTCAGGTGATGACACAAGCGGCTTTCCCCCCATGGATAAACTAGTTGTGGAGCTGGCCAGGAATGCGCTAGTTTCAAAGAGAAAATCTGAAATTCAATCACATCTTTACAAGCAATCATCATCTCCTGCGCTCCAGGAGATGGTCAACTCATCCGAGAGAGGCCTCGACAGGGTGGAAAGCACAGCTGGAGAGAACTTTGTAAAACTCACTAAAGCAGAGGTAACCATTCGTAAACTGACAACAGAGCGGGCTAGTCTCCTAGGTGGGGTTGGCAATCTAGGAAATTTATGCCTGACGGTGAGCCACTCTAAGCAGAGTAAATACTCCTGAGGGGAGTGAGGATGCACAGGACCCTGCTCAATTTGTTTCTAAGATGCTAATGGCAGTCAGGGGCCCAGAGGTGTTTGACAAGCCCCAGGAGCTTGAGAGGGCTAATCACTCCCTCCTTCCCAAGCCCAAATGGGAGTGCAGCTCCTAAGACCATGTCAGCGTGCTTTCGATTATTGTTTAAGCATTAAGTCTGCAGTTCTCTTGATTATCAGCAGCAATATGGGGTTTACATAATTGGGATGGACCACCATTCATACTTCTATTCCCACTGTTGTGTGCAGATTGATGCACAACAGTGTAGTCAAGAACAGGTAGGCTATTCTACATGCTCATGCGCTGTGAAGCACTCTCTTATGTTAAGTTTTTGGCTTCGGCTCTAGATGTAACAAACTCAGTAATGCTGTTGATGGATGTGTGCCTCCACTGCTCTCTTATGGATTTTTATGTTTTCCTTCACAACTGAGTTCAGGCTATTTGGCTACAACTTGTCTGCTCATTAGTCTCTTTCCCCTGGCTGATATCATAATGGGTGTAATACATGCTCACAATCAATACTCTGGGACACCCGTCTATTTAATTTTCTTTGATACTGTTGTTAACAGCCCTTCATAATACAGATACAGTAAGATTACATTTTTATTCTAATGCTCCACTGTTGCTCACAGCGATGCATTATCACACTTCAGTTTAACACATTCTGGACCTCTTGCCAGTTTGTTTATCGAACTCTGATGGATGCAATACCGTATATAAGCAAAATGTTCCAAGGTACCGTTTTATTTAGTTTATTTTACATTTTTGCTACAATTTGCACAAAAGGCCTTTCTTATAGTTGATACAGTGGTTATTATTTTTTTTAATATTCCACTATGACTCACTGTGATATGCTTTTTCATAATTCAGTTTAGGCCACTGTGGTACCCTTGTCTGTTTGCTAATCTTATACCTTATCTATCTCTTGACTGGAGGGGATTTCTATTTATACCAAGATACAGTCCTTGATAGATCTAATAATTAAACCACTTTCTCTGACCAAGGCTGCTTAATTTATTTATTTCAAACACACTTTAATTTAACAGATGTCTGGAGGTGGGCCAGGGACTCACAACACCCATACCTGTTTGATCATTTATTGCTATTTGTTCATTTGAGCTATAGCGTGGTAGACTTATCGATAGAGGTTTAATCCTATGTTTCTTAGACAGCTGGATTTTTGTTTTATTTGAGAACAGATCAAATTTTGACATTTGTAACATTAACTAACAAACAATCAGCCATCAGCCAATCAACCATATATTTTCTAAGGGAATTTCATCAGAAGCTGTGATTTCTGCTGTGCTATTGTCATAAACCTTTGATTTAGTTATTTTGAATCAAAAACATACAAACTCTACACTTCACCACTCTGCACTCTTACACTTAGCTTTGCTACTTCATGTAAAAGTAAGTTTTAGTGTTTTCTTCATATTATATATTATATCATATTATATATATAAGGATTACAAACATGAAACATTTGCTGAGCTTGAATCTCTTTAATGAGACTCATGCATTGAAAAAAAAAACATTTCAAACAACCCCAACTAAGGATCTGTCTCGAAAGTAGAAAACAAAAAGACGAAATAAAATAATTTGCTTACTTATCAAACAAAGAATCAATTACTAGGCCTAGGCAGCATTACTACGAGCTCTAAGAAAAGGCTGGTTAAGTGCTGGCACGGCATCTGTGAAAGCATAAGGAATGGAAGCACTCTCACCTCTGCTGCGGCCGGTCTCAGTGTGATAGCCACAGACACCAGCCCTTGTTTGGAATCATTAGACATGGGGCCAAAGGGGGAGCCAAAGAACATTCCTGAAGGCTCCGTCTTGATTTCTTGCAGCTTGATCTCTGATGCTGTTGGATAAAGAAGGAAGACATTAGTAAAAAGCTCAAAGTAAACATGGTCTTTACTAGTACCGGGGCTGCGTATTTAAATAAACTTAAATAGAACAGCGGAATTTTAGATTAGAACCGCAGGAACAAATGTTCAAAGTGAGCTGATTATGCTGGAGACGTGCGCGTTTACCTTTTCCATGTGGTGCAGGGAGCATGGGGAGGACAGGAGACAGGCAAGGGGAGGGGGGCTCCTCCTTCACCAAGGACAGGTCTGGGTAACGACTGATCTCCATACCAACCACGCTCTCAGGAGACGAGGATGGAACAAAACTGTCTGGTGTGTCCCTGTCCTTGCATGGCTCCTGTCCTCGGTTACTGTTAAAAAGAAGAAGCCAAGAGAAACAAAGTCCTGTTAGTGTTGGGATCAGCCTCAGAAATAATTTAGGGGTGGGGGTGTTACTTCCAAAGTGACATATTTTTCCAAAAGACGATAAGTTGTTTCCAACAGCCCCTAAACAAGTTATTACACTTCTAAATTTGAAGTATCTCAAAATAAAAGCGTCAATACTAACAATTTTTACAACATTGATAAAATGTTGTAATAGCGGACAGCTGGTGAGCACCGCTGTCTTGCACCATCTGTCTGTTACCTGAGTTCCTCCTGGTTGTTGTGGGGTGGGGTGGGGAGCGAGGCTGGAACATCTACAGTTTTAGGTCCCTGAGTGATGGCCCGGACCAGCAGATCCTCCTCAGTTCTAAATGGGACGTGAAGCGGCTTTGGGACAAGGCCTTTAGACACTGTGAAACAGAAAAATGACACTAATGATGCAAAATGCTATAAGATCAGGATATGAGAGCAAATGTCGTCTGAAGTGTGATCAGTGTGAACCTCAATCCCTGAATGCTTACCCATGGCTGCAGCTTTGCTGGCCAGCTCCTCTGTCGTGGCGAAGCCGTTGATCATTTTCTGTCGGTTCACAGGCGGCGGGGTGGGAGGAAGAGACGCTGGCGGTGTTGGTGGGTTGCTCAGGTTACTCTGCTTTGAGAATAAACACCAATGCAATGTCATTACACCACGATGCAGGCATTGTAACACATCATGTCTGTTTACCCAACTTCCTCCACGGGACTGATAAAGTTAATATCACCTCATCTGTTACCTTGAGAGTCAGTAATTTATCAAGGCAAGCGGGGCTCACCTTGTAGGCAAGTTGGGAATAATAGTCAGAGACTCCGTCCAGTGAGGCACTGCCGAAGGTCCCAGACAGCAGGTTCTCCCCGTTCAGCTGGCCGCTGCCGTAGGGAGCGAAGTGGGCAAAGTTGACCCCGATCAGTGGCTCCATTAGGGGCAGTAAGGAGAGCTGCTGTGGCAGGAAATGAAGAGAAACAGAGTGAGAACAAGTGAGAATGATCCGAACAAACACACTGAATGTAACAAATGTTCCAAAATAAACAGCCTGCTGAACTACATCGCTAAATTTGTGCACGGAAACTAAAACAAATACTGAAGGATTGCTCGTGGTTTTTCTCCTGGGTAGTGGTAGCTTCAAAAAGGGCTTTCATGAATGCACCTATTCCAAAAAAAAAGTGCTGATTTCTTTAGTTTTTCTATCTTTTTGGATCAGCATTGTTCCGTGCTAAGAAATGCTGATTGGACCATCTTAGATCATTAGATTCAGAAGTATGGATCCAATTTCAGAATTTACTTTAAAAAAAAATCATTAAAATGAGTCCTGCTGTTTTTGTTTGTTTTTTTTCCCCAGCAATTTATTTTTCGAGAAAATAATGCCAGCAATTATTTATGACAGTTTAATTTTTCTAAAACAGTTAAATATATCCATACTGTTCTTGTAAGAAACCTGTGTATTACACTAAATGCATTTCAATCAAGTATTTGTTTGTTAAATGTATTTAGTGTGATGCAGATTATCTTGCAGTGCATCTCCAAGACATGAGGCACCTCCATGGAGTTTAAATCAATTAGCCGCACAGGGAGGGTTACAACATATTCATAACTCTGCTTCCATTCTCCTGAGTAACAACAGTTACTAATACCTGGGTGAATAACTGTCACCCAGCAAGTATATAATTATAGTAATATGCTTAGGATACATAAAATGGTGCCTGTGCACACGGTAAAAACACTTTTCTATTTTGGCAGTAATTAGTACTATAAAACACAGACTAAGTAATCTCATTTCCAACTTTAATTTCCTTTGTCAAGCCTCTTGCTAGCACTTTGTGTTGTTCCTGAAGAAATGCAGTGTTGCAACTTTTGAGAACCAGGCAATAATGTGCCGCATCTTACCTGTTTGATTTGAGTCATTACAGTGTCAGAGCCGGAGTGCATCAGCTGCTTCTCGTCCCCATCCTTCTTCCGCTTCTTGTAGCGAGAGGCTGGCTTCTCCCCGCTTTTGGGAGCCCGCTTGTTCCTCCCTTTCTTCTTCTCCTGTTCAGGGAGCAGAGGTCCAGGAAAGTCAGGGGTGCCATCAGAGTATGCCTGACGATGACAAGATGGAGATGATACCGCATGAGATGTGAAATGATACAATGTCATGAATAAACCTAAGATGCCTTGAGAAGTTATATGGCTTCACTTTGAGGAAAAAAAGTTCTGCATTTTCAAAGACATAACAATGACTCATTCAAAAACTGACAGCTATGACTCATACCAATTTAACTCGGTAACAAGCCTCCCATCTGAATCACTTAGTGTGTCTATGACTCACTACGTTGATCGCCCCCACACAGTGCTCTATAACCATGTGACTCATCAAAACAACAGACTCACCCCATTGCTGTCCATGGAGCTTTGCCTGAGCAGGGCTTTGCAGTCTGTGGGCTCTTCCTCTTCTGAGCGCAGGCTCTCCTCTGACCGCTGGTGGGGCAGCCCCGGCGGAGGGGTACTCTTGTTCTTCAGGAGGTGTTTCAGAAGCTCATTGCCAGCTTCCCCCTTGTTGGAGGGACTCTGCCCTGTAGGGAAGGGAGACATGCCCCCTTTACTTCCCTCTTCTTTCACAGAGCCCATTTCGGAGCCAAGGGGACCCTCCCTCGGCCCGTGACACTCGCTGGCATCAGTCTGCTCCAGCTTTATATTGTTGAGGATCCTGTCTTGTTCCTGAGCCTGGGCCCTTGCTGTGTCTGAAGGGAGACCGGGCTGTCCGGCTAGCCCTCCAGACAGCTGTTTCTCCAGCTCGGAGTGACTAGGGGTGGTGGACCCCAGTAAGGGGGACCTGGACAGATCCTGGTCTCCAAAAAGATGGGTGTTCCTGGTTGGAGTGGAGGAGGTATCTGAGACACAGGGTGTCAGTGGGGCTGTGAGGTCAGAGTGTGGAGTTGAAGGCGTCTTGACTGAATCTGCGTCATCGTCTTTCTTCTTTTTCCGGTTCCGCTTCTTTTTCCCTTTCTCGTCTGGGATGATGTTGGAGTAGAGCTGGATTAGAGACTGACCTGAGCCAGGGAAGTTGGAGGGCAGAGGTGTAGCTGAGTCAGCACCAAATGGTGGACCTTCACCTGGCATCTGAGGCATCATTCCTGGTCCACTGAAGCGACGGGGTCGGGGCTGACCCGGGGGAAAGTTAGCTGCTTGTAGGGCAAGATTGTCAGGCCCCATACCAGGTCCCATGTCCTGGGGCATCATTCCATTGCCCATCATGGCCCTCCTGTCACCTTGCATGAACGCCCCCGGTGGGGAGCCCATACCAGGCTGCATGCCCTGCTGCTGGGGGAACATTGGTCCAAGTTGTTGTTGTGGTGGAGGCCTCTGAGGCTGCATGAAGTCCTGTGGTAGCTCAGCATTGAAAAAGGGCATCTGAGAAAGTGGCGCCATGTTCCCATCTGGCCCCATCATGCCTTGCTGCTCCATCTCCATGCGTTGTTTCAGGGCTCTCTGCCGCTCCACCTCCTGCATGAGCTGCACCCGCTGCCTCTCCTGCTGCTCCCTCAGCCTCTCCCTCCTCTCCCGCTCCTGGAAGCCCTCACTGAACGGGTTGTTGTCATCAAACTTCACACCGCCTGCCTGCACAGGCTTTACCCCGCCCGGTGGAGCCAGTGGTGGCTGGGGCTCCACAGGCATCTGTGAGTGCTGAGGTAGGTTACCCAATGGCATCTGATGAGGCTGGCCTGGATTTCCCATAGGCACCTGAGGGGGCATGATGGGTGGCATGCCAGGTCCCCCCATTGGCATGGGAGCACCGGGATGCCAGCCAGGGGGTGCGCCGGGGAGGCGTGGAGGTGCGTTTGGCTGGCCAGGATGAAGTTGCATCTGCATCATGGGGTTCATGGGAGGCTGGACAATTGGAGGACCGCCGGGTACCATGGCAGCAGGACCAGGCATTGGTGGCATTCCATGCATTAAAGGAGGCATGTTGTTTTGTTGCTGCTTCACTCTGTACTCCTCTATCAGTTCAGCATGCTCCTTCTGCTGCTTACGGATCTGAAGCAAGACAAAAGCATACACACAAACAATGTAAAGTTGAAAGGTTGAGACTGTAAAATCTGACAAGGACACATTGGCTGTGCCTTTTCTGGAAGGTAACTTTCTTCCTTGATACTTAACTAGGAGCCTTCCTAATAAGGAATCTTATTTGACTGTAGATAGCGCAGAAATAAATCATTTGAGCCGGCCTTCTTCGGTACGGTCATATGACTGCAGTTAAAGTTACACTTCGGCAACAATCAGCATGATCAAACTCTGTTTTCAAAACCGATTAAAAGAAATGATAAAATTATAAAAGTATGCTGTTATCATCTGGTATTAAAAATAAGCCCTGTCACTTTTAATAATATGCAGCACACACTGTGCAACAGGTTAATTTTCTCCACCATCAAACTAATCCTTCAATAGGAACTGCAGTTGTACTGTTATCACCACTTAGCTAAATTACTCCAGCACACTCCGTCTGCCTGGTTAAAGAAATTTCGGCGGCATTCCAGAAACAATTGACCGTTGTGAAATGAAGTAATATGATTATTACACAATTTCAAATGAAAAGTGATTTGCAAATGTTAGATGTTGTTTTTTCCACAGTTATGTTTTTTTTGGAAAACATTATAAAAGCAGTGACTTATATCTTTCAGTAATTGTAGTGTGAAAATTATTGAGTTTCATTCTTCATTTTCACAGATGTTACAAGATGATGTGGGATGTCCTACAGCACTTTTGAAACCACTGTATGCTTCTTTCAAGATCAGCCAAAACAAGG
This sequence comes from Holocentrus rufus, assembly GCA_900302615.1. NCBI lineage: Eukaryota > Metazoa > Chordata > Actinopteri > Holocentriformes > Holocentridae > Holocentrus > Holocentrus rufus. Next base: position 9,959 of record OMLF01010689.1, read on the forward strand.
TACTTTTAAAAGGATGCTTCCTATGGGTCCTACCACAATGACATTCCTACAATGTAAGCATTTTAACCTCCTATCTAGAAATGCTACATAAATAAGTGTGTCAAATTTGCAGTAAAAGCTAAGAAAGAAACAAAAATTTGTTTTGCTGAAGGAAGAAAATGAAAGTGTGATAAATTTGTCAAACTTTGCTTAGAAGTCAAATGCAGAGGAAACAGCACAGGGCAGCTGTGGTTCAGAGCAGGGCAGGGTTATATTTCTGCGGTTGAGTTTGACAGGCTGAGCATTTACCTGCTCCAGTTGTTTCTGTACTACACCCTGCTGCTCTGTGACATGTTTGAGCTGCTCAGCGTCCTCCTCAGGGAACTCTCTCCCTGCCTTCTTAGCTGTTCTCTGCTTGGCAGACAGTGCTTTCTTAGACTTCCTATGAGCTCCGATCTTCTCTTCCAGAAACTTCTGCTGCATCTGAAGTAGTTGCTGTGTCTCCTGGAGCCACTCCTCATACTGAGCCCTTTGAGCATTGTCTGAAAAGGAGAAAAAGGCCCCTTTGTTAACAATCTTGACAGTATAAAAAACAAACATCTTAAGATTCCCAGGCCTGACAGACCTTCAAAAAACTGAAGATGCATATAAAATTGGGAACTTACTGACAAAGCCCGGTCCAAAGTTAGGAGGAATAGGCCTCACTACCTGTGTCAATTTGGCATCCTGCTTTTTGAATTGAAAAACAAATCATTATTAGATTTACATTTTTATTGTAATTTACATACATAGATTTTAAATGCAGACTGATGGTTCAATTACCTGGCCAGCTACTTGTGGAGGAAGTGGTGCGCTTTCAGGACAAGGTGGTACCGGACCAGGAGGAAATCTGTGACACAGCAACACCATGAAACATGTATTACAGTAACCCTCCTGCATCCTCCTGCCTTTAAATGATGCAACTGCTGAATGGTAATGAAATTGATATTAAGATTCTCTAAAAACCAAAATCCATAAAAAAAAGCCTCAGCAGTATTGCTTGTGAATGGTAACATCACTAAGTTTTTCCTGTCTGGATCAAAACAAGAGGAATGAAATAAATTACTTGTATAGTTGTCAGGTCTACACAAACACAAATGTGTGGCTTGTTTTTTTGTTGAATAACTTTGAAAGTGTGTTTCATCCTTCTTCATTACTTGGAAGTTTATTTTTGAGCCTGGGTTTGCAAAACACACCGGACCGAATGGGGAGATGACTGAAACTGAAATCGTTAACATTCAAAATGTGACCACAGAAGCAACTGATGTGGGTGTGAGTGACTTTCTATAGCTTTATATCACAAAAAGTAGCATGAACAGGCCAATGTTTTAACAAATTTTCAGATTCCTTTAATATTTACAATAACCAAAATATCTAATTTAGTTTCATTTGGAGTGATCTGAACCACCAAATACTGTGCACATATCCACACAAACGATGCCATTTTTGTAGTTTTACAATTATCCGATTAAGATGAATTCACCTGCATTTGAGTATACAGGGTGCCAAAGTGTGCGCTTTACCTGACCATTGGAGTCATTCCCATGTTGTTCTGAACCATAACTTTGTTGATGCCTTTCAGGGCAACCATCTTAGCCTTCATTATAGGGTCAGTGATGGCGTCAAAATCTGCAAATGACAATTGTTGCCGTCAGAAATAATCATTTTGTAAAGGAGATTGATAAAAACTCATTAAAAGCCTTTGTGAAATAATGATATTTGTCTTCTTTGATGGCATCAAAGTGGAGCCTAAACTATTTACCGATGTTGGGGAAGAAGGAGTCACTGGAGCGCTGTCGTATCATGGCCTGCATCTGCCTCTGCTGCTGTTGCTCCTGCCTCTCCTGGTCCAGGAGGTCCTGCAAAAGGAGCGGCTGTTCCTCCAGCAGCAGAGGACGTTGCTGTTGGCCCTGCGGACCCAATGCCTGGCTCAGCAAGGCCTGCTGGGCATGGCTCAGACTGCTCGGGTCCACTCCAGGAGTCAGTCCCACCTGGTGGTCTACCCCATAACCAGGCATGGAAGCTTCTCCTGCGGTGGCGGCGTCAGATACTGTTTGACTCATTGTAAGTCCGGAAGTATGCTGAGCGTCACTGACTTGGTTTGGCTGGGGCATGAGGTTGCTGCCTTGACTGACAGATTCAACCATTGGGTTTAATGACTGCTCCTCAGGCTGCTGCTTAATGAGTAAACTAGAGAGGACTGGGGTGGAGTCAGAGAGCACTCCCTGCTGGTTTGGGTTTAAGGTGTTTCCATCGGCTTGCTGGTCTATCACCTCAGTGGGCTTCTGACAGTCTTTCACCTCTGTTTTGATCTCCTGCCCAGGTGCCAAAGAAGCAGAGCCCTGACTTCCAGCGGTTTCCTGTTTGACTTCAGCAGAAGACTGCTCACCTGAGGCCTCTGGCTTTGCCTGGACAGACGCTGAACTCGATGAGGCTTCAGTTCCACCGGTGCTCGAGTTTCTTTTCTCAGACAGAACCCTCTGGATGTCTGTGGTGTCTGTGTTGTCATCCATGGGGTCATTGAGGTCCAGTTCCTCATTGAACATGTCTTTCTTTATATCATCTAAGTCAGGGTCTGTGTAAGCAATGATATCAAATTTCCCAGATTTCAGGAAATCATCAAGATGTAAGTCATTTGTCTCTAGGTCTAGGTCTTTACCATCTTCTGGATCCAAATTTAGATTCTCCAAGTCAGCATCCACCAAATCTTTCACCTCCACATCTTCAAGATCTTTGACAGCAGATTCCTCTGCATCCAGTTTTTCCTCCACAGCTTCACTGGTGGACACTGAGACTGTCTCAGTCTGCCCAGCAGAGGGCGCAGTCAGCATCATTGATGCTGCCATGTTCTGGGTCTCATTTGAGGCAGGCTGACTCATGGATCTCATCAAAGGAGATTGTCTAGGCATGTTGTTCCCTGGCATCTGGGTTTGCTGATTCAAATTGTCCATGCTGGCCGACAGCTGGACTTGGCCAGTCGGGTTGCCCATGGGATCCATCATCCTGGGTCCCTGGTTGGAAGGGAACCTGAATTCAGGTGCTCCCAGAAAGTTAGGTGGCCTCTGAGCCTGCATGTTGGGATCTATGTTGTTCCCTTGCATGGAACCAGGGGGAAACGGCATACGGAGCCTGTTCTCCGCCACTCTGTGCCGCAGCTCAATGAAAGGCTGGCCCATTATGTTGTGCTGCTGCACTGGCATACCACGGGGAGGGAAGTGCTGCGGCAGTCCCATAGGGCCGCCTGCTATAGACTTTGCCATGTCTACAGATGCAGACCGTCTCATTTGAGGGGGGATATCCTGCATGGGGTGTGGACCTCGAGGAAAGAATTCCTGGCCTCCATGAGGTCCCGGACCACCAGGAAATGCAAACCTAAAATAGCATGAGAACATATATGAACAAATAGGAAGGATGCTCTTAGTACAGTGCAGTGGTTTGTTGTTTAGCAATTAGGCTACCTAATACTTAAAACTATTGCCTACCCATAAAGTTCTAATGAACAGCACAATAATATGACAACACAAACCTTGGTCCTTGATGTCTCAGATTAGGGTCTCCAGGATGTTGGCCCCTAAGGATCTGCCCCTCGTTAGGAAAAGGGCCACGTTGATCCCCTGGGAAAGGTCCAGGGAACCTCATGGGCCCTCTCATGGGTCCTTGTCCAGGATAAGGTGGAGGAGGCCTATTGAACATTTCACCCTGCTGCCCTGCACCTTCCTGGGACCAGGGCCGCGGTGTTCCTGGGGTCATGTTGCCAGCAGACTCCTGGGGGACCCTCTCCTGTCGAGTAGCACTCCTCTGTTGCTGCTGCTTGAGGATTAGTTCTCTGATTCGTTGACGCTACAAAACATAGAAAGCCATTAATATTTAAGTGACCCAGTTCAAATACAAGGCCTATGGACCACATATAGCCTGCCATATATCTTCAGTTGGTCCACAGATAGTTTATAGTTGTCAGCTCATTTTAGACCACTGAGCCTCTACAATGCACTCTCCCATTTTGGCCAACGCACACAGACAAAGACTTCTTTCCCTTGGTCTCACTTATGGTTTTATATATAAAAGAAAAAAACACTTATAGACCGCTTGAGGTAGGGCTAGTATTTATTAGTCCTGTAAATCCTGTAAACTGTAAATCACTTTAGTCTGGGAACACCAGCCTAACCAAATCTAACTAACCAGATTTGATTAGAGATTTTTGAGTGTTACACATATTAAGTTGTATTTATGTATTTACACTAGATGATTAGGCTAAGACAGTGTATCATAGATGTACCAATAACTTAGTTTATCCTTCCTCACTGACTTCGAGACCTCCAGTCACATGTGATCCAAATTGACACCAATCAAACCAACAAAGGAGGCAGACAGATAGACTGAGCTTGCTGCACCTCAACTCAATGGAAACGCAGCTCTCATTGGCTACTGTCAGTCTCCACTCTTGAAATGAATCTGTGATCCTCACGTACTACAAAACACATTCAAGGCCCGTAAAGATACCAGACCGTAACTATTGCATTTATAACTAATATATTTTTTTGCCACCAATGTATGGTATTATTTTTAAGGCTTATAATATTACTATGTCTATATGGATACCTACTTTTAGCTCTATTAGGCCTATATATTTGTGTCATTAACTAACTAGTGAAAGATGGCATAAAGACACAGAAAAAGCATGTATTTGGAAGCACAATCTTATTCTTCTCACATAAGATATGCAGTTGTGGGAAAAAAACAAGAGACCGCCCCATATTTTTGGTGTATGTGTATTTTTCTATAGTAGTGGTTTTCAAACCTCTCTTGAGCCATAACAGTCATTAGATGTATTATGTATGTACAAACACAACTTACTGAGGTGTTGATTAGGTACTGACCGAACATGCCAAGATACAACAAAGCTGTGACAAACAATTGACGGTTACTCCTAACTGAAGAGACTGCTATTTTTATACTTACTTATTATATTTACTATATTTATTTACTTATATTTACTTTACTTATGATTAAACTGAATTAAACTGTTTATTTTTGCATTATTCAATGTATAACATGACTGTCTATGTTTGGAATTAAACTAAATTATGGTTTATAGTTCGTAAGGAATATCAATAGTAAGATTTTAGACAGATATGTCTTTTAATTTATTTCAGAGCTGTTTATATTCATTTTAATTATTCTCATTTCAGTCAAGCTTTATTTAAAATATCAAAGATGACAATGTCTTGAATTTATTAAATCACTTACACCAATGCAAAAATCAGACCTTCATTGTGATGTTTAAAGGAGATCTGGAATACAACAGAAACATCAATGCCCATGTACCTGTCTGAGTCTTTCCTCGCTATCAGCAAGAGGAACACTCTGAGCCTCGGAGGGGGCGCCAGGCATCTGTGGGTTGTTAGACAGTTGGCCAGGGTCTTGGGGGGCAGTTCCACTGTTAACCACGCTTGACTGATCCTTCATTTCTATTTTCTCTGTTGGCTGTGGACGCGGGGTTATGGGGGCCTGTTCAAAGGGGTCATGGACAGGCGTCTGATTGGGTCTTCTGGAGGGTGACTGGGTAAATCCATCTTCTGGCATGCTCGGGTGTTTTGGTGTTTGTGAGCCTGGATGGGGGAAGGGCTCCTGCAGCCTGCCTTGAGATGGAGAGAAGGGATCCTGGTTTCCCATTGGCCCTGGCCTTGGCCCCTGCCTGTTTAGAACATCGGGACCGGGGCGTGGGGTCCCTGGAGGCTGGGCGTAGGGGTCATTTAGCATTGGTCTGGGGGCCCCAGGCTGGGAAAACATGTCACCACTCGCAGGCTTTGGTGTCCCAGAGGTGTTGGCGTATTGGTCCATAGGCACCCTCTGGCTACCTGGTGATTTGGAAAACCTCTCTCCCATAGAAGGCCGTGGAGTACTGGGCGGCTGGGCGTAGGGGTCCACCGAGTGGGAAGGGGACATCCTCTGTGTAGGGTGTGACTGGTGTCCAAACTGGTTCATCCCACCAGGGCGAGGAGTAGCAGGAGCCTGGGAGTAAGGGTCAGAGGATGGGCTAGGGGTATTTGATGGCTGGCCGTAGTTGTCATGTGGGCGTGGGGTGCCGGGAGGTCGAGCATAGGGCTCAAAGAATGGGCGAGGCTGGGCACTGGGCTCATTGATGGGTCGAGGGGTACCTGGGGGCTGAGCATAAGGGTCAGTGGGCTGCTTGGTGGGACCAGAAGGTTGGGCAAAGGGGTCATAGGTAAAGTGGTCGGGCCTTGGAGTGGAGGGTGCATGGGCATAAGGATTCCTGGACATTTGTGGCATTGATCCGGGCTGAGCAAATGAGTGGACCTGAGAGTGATGCTGAGTCATTCTAGGAGGACTGGTGAAGTTGTCATTCCCAGAAGGTCTTGGAGTGTGGGGGGGTTGAGCATAGGGGTCATTCTGCTGATTCTGGGAGAACCTGTCGTTGGGATGTGGCCCTGGTCGGTTGAAGGGATCCTGAGCCTGGGGAGGGGGCATGGGTGTTTTGAACAGAGACACTGAGCCAGACTCATTACTTCCAGGTATAGGAGCGAGTAAAGGCCGTGAGTAAGGGTCAGACAGGATCATCCTGTTCTGGGCCATGCGCTGATATGCCTCATTTCTGATCATAGGTCTGGAGTATGGGTCTCTGCCCGGAGAACCCATTGGAGGCCTCCCCTGGGCAGCCTGGCTAGACCTAGGGGGTCCCATGGGCTTCAGGAATGGGTCCATTTCCCCTGCTGGCCTCGGGGTGTCAGGAGGCTTGGCATAAGGGTCGTTGCTCATGGATGTAGGTGAGCCAAAAGACTCATGAGCAGGAGAGGGCCTCCCTCTGTCCTGATGCTCCATCAAGGAGGTGGGAGATTTCCCTGACTCCATAGACATTCTGCGACATGCATTTGGCCCTAGAGTCGGTGGTCTTGGGGTCCCCACCATCTTGGCATACGGGTCCCATGGCGAAGAGGGTCTGGAGCCAGATGAGCCTGGTGAGAAGACCTGTGGAGACTGAGGCTGGGAGGAAGGGCCTGATGGAGGGGGAGGAGGGGGTCGCAGAAACACATCCTCTGGGGGTCCTGAGGTGGGTGTTCCTGGCAGCTGTGGCCTGGCGAACCCCTCTTTAGGGTTGACCTGCTGCATGGGGGACATGCTGCCATTGCTGGGCTGGGAGGCAGGGCTCTGGTTACCACTGTTGTTGCTGTCTCCCTCAGACTGGCTGTTGGTCTGCTGCTGCTGTTGTTGCTGCTGCTGCTGGAGTTGCTCATTCTTAACCTGCTCCAGTTTTTGAGTGGCTTCAATCTTGGCTTGCTGTTTGCTTTTCTGCCTCATTTGCTGTTATAGGAGCAGATGAAAAGAGGGATTAGAGTTCAAGAGGGACGCATCAAATACTGACAGTCTCAAATTGCAATCAGATGAACCTACGGACAGACTCTATGTGGAGGATTGCGCAGTTGTTTAGGGAGCCTTTCTAAACCACCTCTCAGTTGTCTTAACATAAGTGGACCTGCCGCTGCATTCCCTGGCTTCAGTATATACACTCTTACCTGTCTAAACTTCCACTCTTGTTCATGCTCTGACTCTTTGGGTTTCAAAGGGTCTTTAAAGAGCAGTTCTGTGTCTAGTGGTATGTTGGGATCAAACACCTCAGGGGGCTGCTGCTGTGGTTGTTGCCTCTTGACTGTCTCGTTGGACATCTGGACTTTGTTGATGCGCAGGGCAGCTCGGTTATCCCTTGCCTTTTGCTGGAAAATAAATCAATCACACACACAAAGAAAATAACAAATCAGACATGGACAACTCATAAGTGCACGAACCACTAATACAGAATACATTTTTCTAGGTTTAATCAAGACTAGGTCTTTAAAACCGGCCTCTGCCAGATAAAATTACTTCTTGTGAACTTAATTACAGAGACCATAGTGAGTTCTAACACTGAGCAGTGCTTCCTTTGTTAATTAGTTCATCTGTGAATGGCCGGATTTCAAATTGCATTGGCAAGAGGCAAGGGGCCAGATGCGATACATGAGTCTGCCTTCTGCATACTAATACAATGTCAGTGTGAGTACTAGTGACAGTTTGATGTTTGCCGTGTTCCTGGTGTTTCAGACTTTGAGATAGTTGGAGACATGATGTCAAATTCAGCTATATTAGTGATCTTACCACATATGGGGCCCTGTCTTGTGAGCTTGCTTTCCTCCATAGTTTTGCAATCTGCTTGACTCTTGTGGACCAGTCTGTTGAAAGAGTAAGATGAGTTGTCATGCCAACAGTCTTCTTTAAGCTTAAAGAGCATTCATTTTTTTATACTGTGTTATAAAGAAGCCGTGCAGAGGGTGGGCCCAAAATAATACTCTGAAACAGGCAAGAATTACACAACAACAAAATAACAGCAAACTAAATCAACAGGCACACACAAAACAATGGCTAAGTAGACTGTATGCTGTCGGTGAACAATAGATGGGTCTATTCCCGAAATGACCTGAGTTTGGCTTAACAGTGGCACTAGAGGAAAGCCATGGGGTCACCACAATAAATAGGGTTCTTCCTTAAGGGGGCATGAATTTGCACAGTAAATTTTAAATAATTTGTGCTGGTCAGCCGAATCCATGATACCCCAGCATGGTCATTTCGGGGATATAAATATAGAAAACAATAAGGATTAGGTGAAGTAAATATAAATTAGAATAAATAAAGACAAATGTAATTTGTATATTCTAGTTTTAAAGCCATAAACCAACCTGGGAATTCTTCTTTGAGGTTGGGGAAGTTGACATTGGTATAGAGGACGGGCGCTACAGTGGCTAGCTCTCCGAGAGTCTCCTCCTTCTCCCATTTGAGTGTACTCCTTTGGGCATTGGACATGGCTTCAGTCTCTCCCTCAGGCAGAGATCCAGGAGGGGTAGGGGCTAGGCCATGAGCAGGAGGAGGCCACGGGCCTACCGCTTCTCTAGGCATCTGATTGAACTTCCTGTCCCTGCAACAAAAGGAAGGACCAATTCTTTAGTTATGCTGAAATCACTAAAACCGTGTCAATATGTTGAGAAATAATGAAATATAATTTACAAATTGTAATAGCTCACAAGAAGGTAGCAGTATATTACCTTGGATTGTCAGTGAAAGGCATACGGTGGAGAGGGGAGAAATTTTCGGGGATGCAGGGCCCTGTTCCTGGATTTGTAGGGAAGCGTTGGTTTGGTCCCATCATGCCATTCATCATTGGCATTCTTGGAAACATGGGAGTCCCTACAGGACACAGAACAAGATTTTTCAAGAGAGTTAGAATTTTTGCATGTATTCCTACTTTCTGCTCATAGATAACATTTTCACTGAAGTTAATGCTTTGCCTCATACTGGACAGGCAGCCCCTGCTAGCAAACCAAAGTTATAAGGGACATAAACAGCTCTAAAACCACTTAAACATAATCTGCAGTGCAACTAAAGCGAACATGTCATGGTAGTCTATGATGGCAATTGGCAAATGTATTACTCCCATCTCAGAGTGTTCAAGTGGCTGAGGTGGGATGTTTGTTTAACCTCTTATAGAGCAAAAAAAAAGATTTGGAACAGCTGTTTCACATCTATCACAAATGCATGAGAAGAGGAGTAAAGTAAAGCACATAAATCATTTTAAAATGCATCATGTACGAACACAAACCTGAGTCCTTTCAAAATTAAAACATGCTGTTATTTTTAGTTCTTTCCATTTACTATGAACACCATCATGCTGATTTATTTCACATCAGAGAACTAGAAGCCAGAAATGATGGTGAGAGGAGTTCCTACTTTCTGAGGGACATTCAAACAGATTTAGTGATTTAGCTGTCATTTGACTGCGTAGCGGTCGGTCAATAGAGGGCCCCAATTGATCTAAATGTAAACAGAAAAAATAAACTTATTTCATTTTTTAAAGATAAGTAATGTGCAATAAAGTATTATTTAGTTAAATTTAAAAGTGTGCTTTTCTTTTTGTTTTTTTCAAACTCTCTCTGTCTTTGTTGCTCTGGCTGGGCATACTGGCCGTGGCTGTTCCTGCCCAGAGGCATTCGGCTGAACGCCCAAAGGCCCTTTTGAGTATACATTGAACGGCTGGCATGGCCATAATTTCTTTCAAGCCAAACAAATGGAAGCTTGGGGTGGGGGTGGGTCAGCCTGTGGCCAACCCATTGTAATCCAACCACTTGATGGCGATAATGCAAGCTATTTCCCCTCCTGCTTTAAAAGAAGGTAAACAAATAAAAACCAGTTGTAAACTACAATCTATATGCAGTTTAGCTCAGAATCAGAGAAGGTTCGGTACTAGCAGCATCAACACGGCACATCAGACAGCAATACAACGAAGTTCTGTAAAATCGGAGCAAACTTCATTTCAGAGGCGGTCTGGCAGATAAATTAAAGAGCGAAAGCAGTTGGACTTGATACATCAACAAAACTACATAAAGCAGCAATCTTCAGACAGAGGAAAACAGCAGGCCTACACAAAGCTGCTATGAAAAGAATGACGTTTTATTGTTTACACTGGGTATTTTGCATTGAGCTCCTCATGTCAATACTGCCTCAATGAAAAAAAATACTTTTATTATAAATTGCCATCATTTTCTAAGCTTTGGTTAGAAGTGGGAAAAGTGTGGCTGTGCAGTTGGTGTGTGCGTGTGTGTATGTGTGTGTGTGTGTGTGTGTGTGTGTTTGTGTGGGGGGTAGTGGTAGTGACGTCTGTGATTGGGAAAGTTGGGGGTGGAGTGGGGTTAAATTATGAAATGACGTCTCGCATTTTCGATCTTAGACTTCTGTGCCATCGCTGTGGTTTTGGAGTTCAATTAAGTTTGACGACATTCGTCCGTCATCATTGTGGCTTTGCAGTCGGCGCTGACTGTTACGAACTACAGTATCAACTCTTAGTGAAAATAACATTTACTGAATGACATTGCAGAGCAGGAAAAAAAAGGATATATGCCAAATTTTTTTTTAACTATCTCTTGAAAGCCGATGAGCTGCTGGGATCATCGAACCAGAATCAAATGCTCAGTGTGACAGTGATATTCTGATTGATGCTGACCTGCGTTGGGGTGAGGCATACTGGTGCCTGGTGGGGCAGGTAGTGGCCCTGGGCCCTGGGGGTGAGGCACCTGTGGTGGTTGGCTGGTGCTGGGGCTCAGGACGGCTGTGAAGAGGTCCTCTACATCCTTACCCTCCAGCTCTGTAAGAGGGTGTGACACCAGTCAGCACTATGTGGGATGAAGACTTCCACATTTAGGATAAAATAAGCAGTTAAGTGGAATATCAGAAATTATTTCCCATCTAGGATATTGATGTAGATGCCAGCTGCTGACGATTTTTTCTTTATTTTTTACATTTCAAACAAATCAGTCAAATGACCATATAAAAATAAAAATGATCTAATCAAAGAATGTTATTGAAAGGTCTGAATTTTCATACAAGTGACTGATGGGTTTTCACTTTACAGGTATAGCTGATTTAGATCTTTTATTGCCTTTAAGAGGCTTGAACTTTTTACTGCAGTCAAATGAAGGTCATAATTTATTACACCCAACTGCAAAACATTCCTCAACAAAATATTATTACATGGCCCAAGTGCTGTAACAACACTGTATATGAAGTTCTCATCCCTCATGTAGGACAACGCTGAATAAAAGCTCATAATTTTGACAGAAATGACAAAATTACAAACCAGGAATTTTGTAGAGTTTGCTGAGAATTGATTCTGAAACAAAGGAGGAGAGAGAGAGAGAGAATATTAGCCAACTTGTATTCAGAAAAAAATGAAAGGGGGGCTTCAAGATGGGCATGGATGTCTAATGTCTCACACTGACCATCAGTGACCATCTTGTCGAGCTCTGGGCTGAGGATCCCGTCCAGGGGTTCCTCTGGGAGGGCGCGAGGTGTCCGTCGGCCAGACTGGGACTGGGGCGCCACTGGGGAGCTGTCTGCCAGGGGCCCGATGTCCAGACCAGCTGTGGAAACACACACACACGTACAAAAATCAAACATCACACACGCACACGCACACACAACACACATTTACACGTGAGGCAACATCAACAAAATACTGAACCAAAAACGCGAGCATAAAAATAGATTTAAAGTGAGAACATGTTTATTGTCTAAACAGCCTGTGGAATGCAATCAAAACAGTACAGTCTAAAATCACAGCTCCTTTGGGGTTCCTGTGTTGTGTAACACGAGTGCTCTGGGAACAATGAAGAGGCAGACAGGCCATACCAATTCTCAGCGCAGATAAATAAACACTTGAATATTTGTAGAGGAAAATATTGTTCTGAACCCACGATTAAGTCGGTCTTCCTTACTTAACACCCAGCACTCTCCTTATAGGGAAGACTTAATTTGCAACCTTCAGCAATTTTGTAATCATTGATTCAGCTAATAAGGAGCAAAATCCATTTGAATAACCGCGGTAACTGCATTGCCAGCAGATTAAATGAAGATGATGAGGCAAGCTTAGGTAAATGCAACAAGATAGCTATCATTGGAAATGATTCTCTTCCCACGGCAATCTGCTTTCCATTTCCTCCACTGGAGAAATAACACTTCCCTACCAACATGAGGAAGGCTGCAACCCTGAGCTAGCAAGACCCGCATTAAGACAAAAACATATCAGCCCAAAGTATATTCAAGCTGAACAAAACTATAAAGAACGAAGGACATGTATTGCAGAGCTCAGGAGAACTGCAGAGTTTTTCTTCATCCAACTACAGGCTCCATCATCAGAAAATTAAAGGCCGCTCACCAAGGCCTCTTTTGCTAAATTGTTCACTTTTAAAATTGCTCATTTCTTCTGAGTCTGAATGGAAGAACGTCCTTGCCAGTCTATTTCTGCGGCATCCTAAAACATTTCTGATTGGTTAGCTCTGAATCTGTGGTCAAAGTCTAGCTGAAAATGTCACCAAGGGAACCCTAATAAAGGGGGGAAAAAAACAAGATTGACACACCATACCCATTTGAGTGCATTTGTGAGGTGGGTTAGGAAAGCACTAAGGAGTTTTAAATGACAGACTGTTAAAAACAATCTGAAATGGTTTAGGAAAGACACAAGGTGCATGTGTGCAAAGATTAGTACGAAGCAGCTCATATACATGCACACTAGACTGCACACACCATAAGAGAGGAAGAATGCACTTAAAGCGAGGGATTAGTCAGCCATGGCACCCTTACCAAAAGGAGGAGGTGAGCTGTCAACCTGGAAGGGGCAAAAATCAAGACCTACAAGAACCCAAAAACCAGATAAAAATGAGTGAAAAAATAGTGAAGACAGAACAAGCACAACACGCTTCAGACAATGCAAAATAAATAAATAAACAAACAAATAAACCAAAGATGAACGAAAAAATCGTGGAAAGAATGTGACATCAAAAAATTACCAATGTGGTGAAGGTAAAAGAAATTTTTGCTTTTTGCTGAGGAAATTTTCCAACCCGGGAAGAAAGGATTTTGAGAACCCAGAGCTAGAGGTGTTAAGACTATAAATTCGTGCCACTGTGACTGCCTGTGAGATATATGACGCACCAGAGTCACTGCTTGGCTTCCCGAGCATTCCCAAGATGTCTGCATCAGTGCTCAGAACATCAGATAGATCAACTAATGGTTCCTCAGAGGTCTCTGTAGATGGAGGGAAAAAAAAGAAAAACTGTCACAAATCATAATTGATGGTGATGGTAAATGAATATGAGGCTAGTACTTGGTGCCATTCCTTTGGACGCCAGACAAGCGTCCCCATGTGTGTGTAGGACTCGATCTTGAGCATTGTAAGGAAGAGAGGAGACTGCCGTTGCTGGCTACATATATGCAAACTTCACATGAGATCCACATAGTTTTGGGAATGGCAGATATTTTATTTTGTTAACTGAACTCAAGCACTATTCAAACCGGATTATTTCTATTATCAGAGGCTCTGTAATATATGAGTGTAATTCTACAGGATCATTCAAATGTGATAAAGGGATCTTTTGCAAGATGTTAAGCACTTTTGAGATAAACATGCACCAGCCAGTGCCAATGATGCCAGTAGACATGTCTTATCCAGCAGAGGTGTGAAGCATTTTCTGCTGGAGAAGTGTGTCCTGGCTACGTTAGCTTAGCATAAACAGAAGCTCAGTTAGTTATTCTGGTTGTATAGCTTTGATAAACCAGTTGTGGACCTACCGCTTAAAGGAGTACCCCAACACGTTTTGGTCAAATTACCCCTTTTTGACTTACCCAGACTGAGACAAGATGTTTGATACCATTTTCACCTTTGCACATCCACTGCTTCAGTTACTATGGTTACATTTTGTATTAGCTTAGCATAAAGACTTGAAGTCTACAGCAGTCCTTAGCTTAGCTCTGTCAAAGTGAAAAAATAAACCTTACAGCAAACTCTGAAGCTGTCTTATTTACATAATGTATCATGTGTATTTGAAATAGATGTCTTTTTTTTGTTGCACATGTGGTCAGTGAAAGGTTTATTTTTTTCATTTTGACAGAAGTAAGCTAATAACTCCTGTAGACTTCTAGTCTTTATGCTAAGCTAAAATCAAATGCTAATCATCAGAAACAAACCAGTGGATGTGCAAAGGTGAAAATGATATCAAACATCTTGTCTCAGTCTGGGTAAGTCGGAAAAAGGGTCAAAACATTGGAGTATTCCTTGCAGTGTGTCCCACCTCACAAAGCAGATGAAACAGTAGCTGGCTCAAACAGTCTTGGGACAAAGAAGGTTGAAATATACACCAAAATTAATCCTTGACATCATCGCAAAACAAGATGGAAGCCAAATTACCCAAGAAGATCCAAATGAAACACTACAGCAGTGGGATTGAAGGGTACATAATAATGAAGCTGAACACCAGTGGTTCGCCCCCTGAAGTTACATTTAACAAAAAATAAAACGGCCTATCACCAATTGAGGTCACCTAGCACTAATGCACAGAAACAGCTAACATTAACAGACTCACTGCAAACCAAGCACCCCTAAGGATTGGATTCATAATACAGGGACACTAAATATCACAAATATAAATTCTATTAGACCATAAGACCTATGCCTGGTTAGTGGTCTTCAACATCATGGAGCTTCTCTTCTGTCATCAATCAGATCTGTTCCTTTGATTCAAACCATCATTTGGCCTCCAACTCTATGATGTCAAAGGACAACTTTGATGTGTATTTTATTTTATTTTTTTCAAAGACTGGTTGAGTATGCAGTTGTTTACATTTGCTTTGCAGTCTTTCGTACACACTGTCTCACTGCAATATGACAAATCAAATACAGCTGCTGTGCGAGCAACACAAATCATGCTTTGAGTAGTGCTAGAAGAACATTAAACGAGGGCAATCATTTTTGAAGAACATAGTCTTGTTACCATGGACCCAACAAGGCCCAGCCACACCTTGGCACACCTAGGCTTCTTACCATTACTTTACTTCTTGCCAATCTTTGTCCATTGCTGGAAAAAAGTCCAATGTCTGCAATACTACATTTTGGATTTAACCGCTATGAATATAACAAATGCTGCCATAAAAGAGATCACCTGCTTTATACTCTCACATTAACAGATTGCACAGAAATTTTATTGTAGTCCTCTTGTTATGGGTCTCCACTATAATTATACACACTGAAAATTCTTATATGCACGCAAATAATTTGATTTGAATTCAGTTAAAGTGATATTCCAAGCATAATCCTGTTAACACACCTTGATTTCTATACAATCTTTCTATTTCTTGGGGCTTTTTCTTACTCTACATGTTGTAGAGTACTACATGAATGTAGTTTTTACAAAGCACACATGATGCAATGCAGTATGGAAGCCACGAGTGGCATTACCTTTACATTGGTCTTAATTATCTTGTTAATGAGATAACAAATTAATGGTTTTGCCAAATCTAGTACACCTGATAGTGTTGCCAATACAAAGAAAGGCAAAAGACAGCTGACAATGTCAAAGACATATCAACTGATCAAAGCACAAGGTATGACACAGCATACATACCTATGGTGTAATAGGGAAAACCATTTTTTGTTATCTCATGATGATAACATTAACGGTGATTAGAAAAAAAAAAAGTCTGACATTTCAAGATAATTAAGTTGTGATCTGGAAATAATGGGATAAAATAAAATGAGAGGAAAAAATAGATGTAAACTCGGTTATTAGAGAAGCTACATTATCTAACCATGTAGTTTGAAGCGCAAGTTGCTCCAAATTTACTAGATTTCTAAGTTTATTACAAATGGCATTGGCAATAAAAACATTCATAGGGCCTCCTCCATTAAAACGATTCCTACTGAATAGGACTTCACCTGATTGAAAATTACATTATTGTCTATTGGTCATATTTGCCTAATTCCCAGTCTGTTTCAAGTCTTTGCCGTGTACAAAGAAAATGATGGTGAGGTTTTTTACCATCTTTTCATCATTCAATAGACATTGATCTCTTAAGTTAATGCTTTTCTAAGGGGTTGACACCTGAAAATGGTGCTCTGTTGTCTACAGCACTGCACTGTTAAGGTCTAGGTAAATCTGAAAATGCTTGGTTAAGTTTTCAATACCGCTTTGCATCTACAGTGGAAGTAAAGATCTACACTTGAATCATTTTTGTTGTGTCTATCACCGTAAAGTACCACTCAGGAATCTCCTCTGCACACTTAGCAGCCACAAACACACTGCCAACATTAAAAAAAATAATTATAAAAAAAAAAATAAGGCCACGTCTGGCTTTGTGGTATGTCCATTTACCGCAGAGCTGGAGTAATGTAGTGTGTACGTACGTGCTCCTGCTGGTCTGGCAGCCAGGGCCGTGGCTGATGCGCTGAGCAGGGGGTCTGACGAGGGGACCAGGAAGCTGGTGGTGGGGTGCTTCCGCTCTGCTTGGCCTTGCCCCTCCTCCAGTAAGCCTGATTCCACCCCCTGCTGCCTGCTCTGCTTGCTTTTGTCCAGTAAGTCCTTCCCAAAGAACGCCTCCTGAGCATCAAAACACAACGAGGGTCACTTCTCTGTATTGACAATAATATTCAGGAGCTGTCCACCCCCATTTCCCAACATCACCCTGAAGGAACCCTCCTCGGTAAACACACCGCACTAACACCAGCTACCAAACGACATGTATCCACAAATCAACTACCATCCTCAACCCAGACATGTGACTGCAGCTCCCCACTGTGCAGAGACATTAAAAGCCCAACGCGTTGCTGTTTCAATAATTAATCAAATGTGCTTCTCTGTGTTGGACCCTTTAGGTTAGACTGGTTAGGTTAGCAGCTCCCTCTTCCTCTGACTGTGGTGGGATAAAGAGCAGCAGTGACAGCTGCCCATGGCTTAATGCACATCACATATCTATGTTTTGGCCAACACAAGGTGACACGGAGATAATGGCTAGAGACCAGGAGTCTTGAAGTCGTCTGCGGTTAAGCTTTTGTACGTCAATTCGCAACCCAGACAGAAGCCATTTGGAGAGGATGATCAGAGCCGAGTATCCTCTACGGAGAGTTCCTTAAGGCTATTCCTCTTTGAAAACAGCTCACAGAAGGGGCTCCATGCACCAAAGGTCTGTGCCAGGCAATGTACTCTGCATTCTCAACCTTCCCATGGGTGGGGTAAAGCGCTTTTTATGAAGATATGGCATGACATGACTAGACAATCAGCGCATATGAATGGGAAACTCACGTAACAATACAGCCAAAATTAGGTTAATGACTTTTCCAAGTACAAACTGAAGAAAAGTTGTTGAAATACTTTCAACCTTTATGATCACAATCGCCTTGTGTCTTTGACACAAAGTGGTTCATTACAAAATGGTAAAATGATGATTCACTATTCAAATTTCAATTTATCTGTCGGTCTTGTACAGAATAGAATTGCGGATTCAATTATTTAGATTTTTATATATTCAAGTTACTGCTACTAAACAAAAACACAAAACAACCTGCTATATCATCTACGTACACTACAAATTAAAATACATTTCTGGCAGTTTTTCTACTTGGCTGCAATTTTGGAATATTATCATACTGGCCATCAAAAAGAAAACAACTCAAACCAGGCAATAACAACTGGTTGGCTATAAACTGTATGGTGGATAAAGATCTACAAATGATGACTCAGATTCCGGGGGCCTTTAACTGAAGAAAAAATGCACATAATATTGCTTAACGTAGCTTTAAATCGTTATATGGTGTTTTGAAATGAAGCCAATAATGCATAGTGTCATTCTATACAACCTTTTCTTTAGGCTGTTATTTTACTGCTCATGTTAAAAACTCAGGAGTTTGGGGTACCGGGTGCTGTGGGACTAAAAGTGACAGACCTGTAGGTATGCAGGAAAGGCCTCCTCTAATTTGGTTTTCTTCTTCCGGTAGCGTTTCTTAATTTTTTCTGGGGCCTCGGGTCCAGGTGGCGTCTCGTCCACAGGGGTATCGGGCAGCGCCTCCGTCCATCCAGCTACAGGGTTCAAAAACCACATTAGTCTCATCTCCTTTAGTTTTCTCTGTCTTTAAGCAACATCTTAGATGAGATGAAAACCTCAGCTAACGGCTTAGTAGACAAAAAAAAAAAAAAAAAAAAAAACACTCTCGGGGAAACTAGATGCGTGGATAAATTACTTGTGCAGAGACCTTCATCTTTTCCAGTGGGGTTCTCTGACACAGAGCCAGAGGAATCCTTCCTGCAGAGGGATCGCTTGGCCTTGCCTGGGCCTTGTCCTGGACGGCTCCTCTGGCGCACCATGAACCCTCCAATGCCTGGGAGGGAGAGGATATTTATCAACCAGAGAATGCACAAAGGTTCAATTCATACCCTTTTTAGCTGAATATTCTGATGAACATCTTAATCATAACTAGACTTTTTATAAACCACTGTTTTGATGGATTCTATCTTCATGGTGACATGATTTAAGAGGTACAAGGTAATGAGTCGAAGGTTGAATTAATAGAGCACTGCTTTCAGCATGGAGACATCATTTAGAAAACACCCCATGGAAACACTAGATAGAGCCCTCTGTACATCAGAGGCCCTGAGATGGCTGTGCTTGGCTGCAGCTACAGCGCCGGGCACGTACTGCACCATTTTACGCTTCAGAGGAGCTGTCTCCTTCAATCAGGTGCCCTACCCGGCCGGTACGGCTTCCTCTTCCTCTTCTTGCTGCCGTCGGCCCCCTTAGAGTCGTCTTCTGCTGGCTCTCGCTCCAGGCTCGAGTCAGACTTCCCCTCACAATCCAGGAGCTCCGCCTCTGTAAGAGGGAGAGTGCACTGATGATGAGTGACAGCCCTGCGGCACTGAACAC